>JAOYSI010001565.1:0-11609 GCA_025775065.1 Hiodon alosoides | reverse complement strand
TGAGACATTTATTTGCAGCATAACCACTTCCAATTGGTTAAACTTTTTACAGTGTTGTCTCATGTCAGTCAGCTTTCCCTCTGATCAGATGCAATAAAAAAAACAGAACAGCCTCAAATGAACTTAGTCCTTAGTCCCAATGCCGTTCAACACGTTTGAACAGTTTGAAGAAAGTGTACACAATAAGTGACATGGGGCAGAATTTTGGTTTCAGCACATAAAAAACAACTACTGGTTTGAGGCCGCCGCCCCCAGAGATAATGGTGTTTGACATAGTCTGCACTAACACTTGCTCGATTGTATCATAATTTTTCAAATTATTATTATTATTTTAACTATATTTGAATATAGATTTCCCTCACAAAGTATTATTGCACAATAATACCAACAGAAACATGTACAGAGCCCAGAGAGAGACATGATAAGTAAGACGTCGGAAAAGACCATTACTGTAAGCACAGGCAACACAGTCATATGATATGAATTACAGGACTGAGGCCAAAAACTTTGAAAACCCGCTATAAAATTGTATTCATTGGTAGTTTATCATCATTGTTTTTTTTTTCGTAAGAATATTTCTTCTACTCATAAAAATAAAAAGCTATTAAATACAGTTATGGAAAGTGCAATCAGCAGGTTGCTAAAACTTTGATTTGGTCCTGGCCAAGGTCTTCTTGCCAGCTATTATCATGCAGAGGCCAACGAATCAAGTCCTCATTCACACTTATACTCACTCCCACTTATATTTTGCTGTTATATTACTAGCTTCAAACCTGATTTACATTATTCATCAACTCACATGAAACTCACCGACATAGAAATGGCTCCTTAGTCAAACAAAGCAATACTTATTATTTTTTTAACTTTAATGCTCTTACAAACCTTAACAGTTCTGATAGAAGGCTGGTTTGCCTTTCGACAAGAACAAGTCTATTCAAAGCTTGACTTCTGATATAAACTGCTCTTAAGCCCCAATGGAATGTGATCACTAGGTGTACTTTCAAAAGCCCCTTATCTTTGCTATACGTCTTTATCTCTCAAGCACAAACTTTTTGTTGACACTTGTTGTTGTTGCGTGTATTGCGGTCATGCCGCAGGCCTGATTACATGGAAGTCTTAATCAAGCGGTCCTGGCTCCCTGGGACCCCAGGGGCCAGCGCTTCTGTCAGGCTTCGCTGAGAAACAATCAATCACGCCCAGGCAGAAATGACTGGTTTGGAGATGCCACTGTGCAGTGCAAATGAGAGAGAGGGGGAGAGAGCAAGAGAGAGAGAGAGAGAGAGAGAGAGAGAGAGAGAGAGAGAGAGAGAGAGAGAGAGAGAGAGAGAGAGAGAGAGAGATCATGTGTCCAAGATAGGAAGCCCTTGCAGTTCGAAAATATGCAATGACTCTTGTTAGCAACAAAAGTTGTGGAGAAGACAGTGACTGGCAAGGCCACATCGGCTGGCATAATAATTTATGTCAAGTAACGCCAACCGACCACTAGAAAGCATCCACCTACACACTCGTTGGTGCCCCACAGAGCCTCACAGAGCCCCGCAGAGTACCATCTTCCTCGTCTCATTGTGAATTGTTTTTCTGTCAAGGTTTCGACTTCTTCCGAGTTTTACTGCGGGCAGACACCGAAGTGGAACTAGGGGATGAAAACGGATCTGCCCTAAAACTTTACAGACTCCCTCAAAAGGGCGATGGTGCTGTTCTTTAAAGCATTCCACAGTAGAAAAATCCAGACCATGCCACTTGTCAGTCGGAGACACACATAGGGGATATGTATGAAAAATGACAAGAATCCTAGTGATTACAGGGAGGATTTCCCCTAATTTTTTTTTTTTTTTTTAAATTATGTCCATCTGGAACAAAAGAGTTAAAACAGACAAACAGCAGATCCCATTTACGTGATTTATATTATTTAAAAAGATGTGCGTTCTTGGCTCAATATGAAGGATATTAAACTCTCAAAGGGAGGTACGGACTCATTCCTACATATGGCCCTTTTTAATCTCTAGTGGGAAAAATAGAGCGAGGGAGTCTGGGTTGGGAGGGAGGGCAGGCGACCGTTGTTTTTTTCTTTGTCTTTCTTGGCTTTGTTCAAACTGGAAAAAAATGCTTGGCTCACCTTTTGGCCCATCCCCCAGGAATATACGTTCCCATCATCTAGAAAAACAAAAGGGGAGCGAGAGGGTGAAGTTAGAAAAAAATAAACAAGGAGAATATAAACACAATTCATGTGAAGAATCAAACGTGAGAGCTCACTTTAAAATGAATGCAGTCCTGACTAAAGCGGCCTCAGTATCATACATCAAACACTTGTTACTGCTTCTGGTCCTGGTGATTGCACATGACTACAAACAAGCCAGTGATAAAATCTCAGGAAAGATGAAACCAATCCGACCCCTTTTAAAGATCATCAATCATCTCATGTAAGCCCTGATATTATTAGTTCAAGTAAAGCTGTACTCTTCCATTTTATGGAATCATAAAATAGAAAAGCGGAGAGCGAGAAAAGGACCCTATAGCACTTTAACTGAAAGAGGAGTATATTTCTGTAGAAAACATTACGGAAGGGTCCGGACAGGTCTAATGTGTTAATAAGCAGAAATGTCCCTCAGAAGAGTAGCCCCAGCCTAGTTTCAACTGATTCTACAGGATGCATAATTTCAGAACATAAAGCACTTCCAAAGAGTCCCCCCAACCTCCCTCCACCTGGCCTTTGATAGACACATGTTTAACCGTAGTTTTAATGAATAACCTTCACAATGTGAATCAAACTTACATTGAGCTAAAAGGAAGATAACCCAGGCAAGCTGAGCCCTATCATACCTGTCAATTTACACCTACAATTTATTTACTTAGCAAACGGACTTAGTCAGGTAACATGAGCCCCCTTTCCTCCATTTCCCTCCATTTCTACTGCAAATGTTGCCTTGTTGAATAAAAAAACAGGACACAGCTATGCTTTTTTGATCATCCAGTGACGATCCTTCCAAAGCAACAGTGCTGATCACCTGATCTGCCTTGCTGATACAACAATCTACTACCTTCATTCTGAATCTGATTTATTCTCCATTTGTCTAATTCATCTCGCCTCCATCCATCTCCCATTTATCTAATCTTGGATTAATACCTCCTTGCCCACTGGTAGCTTCCCCTGTTCCTTCAAGAGAGCATTCACGCTCTCTGCACTCCACTGATGACTAGAAAAACCACCTGATCTCAATTCTCCAAAATACCCTAGTGAGCCGTAACCAACTCTCCACTGTGCTTTAACACAATGATCTCCCTGACCCCAACCAGCCTGACATTATATCTGATAACTCCACAGAGAGTGCCCTGCTCTTAGTCATTGGTGTACTTGACTCTGTGAATGCTGCTGATCTCCTAGAGTTTTGCTAGCTGGTACGCCAGGCTTTCTCAGAGCGGGATGGGAGCTACACCACATTTACTTCTCCATGACCTCTCCGCTACCCCCAATGATTTTACGGTTTCAGCATCCTGGAACACAAAGAGTCTCATATCCCTCTGGATGACAAGCTCTCCTTCTCCAACCACAGAGAAGCAGTGCCCTGGAGCGTCAGGTTCTTGATGTACAACATCAGAATAATCTGCCAATTTGCTTCAACCGACTTTGTACAGCTCTTGGTCCAGGCCCTTGTCATCTCTCACCCAGGCTACTTCTTTTTTTAATCGAATGGTCTCTTCTCACTTAAACACCTAAAGCCAATAACTGAGCAGAAGATAAACTAATATACAAGGGGCAGGCACATAATGTAAAAAAACAAATTATTCATTTTCTTTTCAATACTAATTAAGACGTTTCTGCTATAAAAAAAAAGAAGTCTTAGAAACAACACAGTACTATCTGACATTCTAAAGCAACATGGGAGCTCGAGCAGATTTTTAAAGACGTCGAATAGTTGGTGCCCCAATTGCAAGTGCATCAGTCAAAGAAACTAACAAATACTGTGTCGGGGGAACAGTGTTGAAAGCTATGAAGCCTCATTGTCAACCTGAGAACCTAATTTAAGGGAATGGGCAGAGCAGAGTGGCTGAATTTTCAATTCAAGCATATGCGTGAAAAGGCATGATAGCGATATGCATTAAAAAAACATATTTCCGACCTCATATCTCTGTAATATTTTGATGAATTTGGATAAAGCTAAAGTTTAGTTCACAAAATGAACACTATTACTTTCCCCTATCATGTACCAAATATTCAAGTAAATAACAACCCACCATTGTCTGCACAATACTATGCCTCAGTGTTTTGGCTGTGGAGCTAGTTTGGGCCAGGAGCAGGCAGAAGGGTATGTAAAGCGAGTGTCCAATGTCAGGCAGTTGTTCTGCATAAGAGGGGCTGAGCATCTCCCTTCCTCAAGTCAGTTTATCTCCCCCTGTCTGCTCCATGTCACCTGGCAGTTGGGTAAAAAGGGCAGTACACAGTCTGCCGCTCAGTATGAATAGCAGGGGCTTTGTGATTTAGAACTTAATTCAGGAGGGAAAAAGACCAGGCTCAGCCATCGTTCTGTGGCACGCAGCTGCCTGGTTAAACCCTTCGTAATGGTTTGGCCCATGCCCACGTTTTTGTAGAAAACCATCATTTGTTACAGCCAGCGCAGGGTGACAATGTCATCTAGGAGAAGAAATCGTTTGTCATGGCCTTTCCCATGCAGTGCAAGAGGCAGCTGCCGCATTGAGCACAAGCCCTTCAGTTGGCTAGTTAGGTCTGACACCACCGTTTTAGTCAACAAAAGGCTTGTGGGGCACAGGGCAGCCCTGGAATGTCAGAGGGTTCACATTTCACATGCAGATGTGTGACCCACCTGACCTTTAGCGGGAAGGTGTGCTTTAACCCAGAGGAAAAAAAAGGGGTGGAGGGGTGTTTATAGGGGGACGGCGGGGGTTGGGGATGCAAATTGGCTACTTTTTGTTAGACAACCTTAGCTATGAAAACTCTGGCTTACTTGCCATTACTGGCCGATTCTGTAGTCTGTAATGAAGTTTTGTTCATTTAGTTCAAAACATAAAGACAGATGGATAAATTAAAATTGTATGGCTTTCTTGCAGCCCATAAGAAAGGGGTGGAAAATGCAAACTAATCAATTTCATTGGGTGTACCAGATTAATTGTGACTTTAATATAAATCTAAATGTAAAAATATTTTAAACAAAACAAAACTCCTTGAAAACAGCCACACTTGTCGCCATTCTATAGGTTCTCACAAATAAATTGAGTACGGAGATCTGTCTAGCTGAATAGCTGGCATCAAACACCATTGAGAACATTTGTTGAACTGTATGACCCAATGACCCAATGCATTGCCTTCCTGTTTTTAAGTTTTAAAACATTGCTCCTGCACTGTCCCGCAGATTCAAAGGAACTGACAGAAGTGATGGGATTTGCTAACCCAGTATGGATCAGGGTAAAGTTGTATGTGGCCATTGTACTTTTTATCATACGACGGCCACTAAAGTGACGTTTCCTTGAACCAAAAAACTATTATCTGTTCCAGTTTCATGTATCCACTGGTTCCTCACTGTTGATTGAAGTTATTATTTAAACTTAATGAGGTAGTGGTGCTCATAATCCAATATATTAAACGAAATATTAAATAATTCATATGGTTTATAAAGTCATACTTAATCCATAAGTATGACTTTACAGAACATAGACACAATTAAGGAATTCAAGTTTTCTCATCACTAGATGCGCTAGAACTGTGGAACAATCGTACCTTGGACTTTTGAAGGTGTATGTGACTTTTGTGTTATGATCTATTCTGATTCCAGACATTTATATTCCATTTTAAGGTATCCATCATGCTCACTGCTGCACTGAACTTTGCAGAGGAATGGAATTATTATATGTTTTTGGGAAGCACAAAGCTCCTCATTTTTCAGGCTCTTGCCACCACCAAATATTGGCTTTGTCTTAACACAGCAATCGAGTCCAGATGAAAAATAAAATGTCAGACAATAGACCAGAGCACAGTTATTTTCCCATTCAGTGACAATATAACAAAATCAACAGAGAAACAAACAGTAGTGGAAAGGTTTTGAAGATAAATTAATTCACTGCCACGTAGATAACCTTAGGGCACATTTTGTTCTACAGTACAAACAATTGATCTGCATTGTGAGAGGCTTTTATTAACATCAGCACTGAATTCTTCGAGAGCAAGCTCAGTACGCAATGCCAGTGGAAGGATCTAAAGTCGCTCAATGATGACATCACCGTCTGCGATATATTCCACTAATGAATAGCCCTTGTTGGATCAATCTGGAGATTGAAGTTTTACAGACTAACAAGTCTAACAAGTCTTACAGATTTAAAATGTAACATTTTCTGCTCGATCTCATATGATCGAAATGCCAGAATTTTTTGTATCATGGACAAATTTGTAGCAACTTCTATCATAAAAAGCCACTGGAAAGCAAACCTTTAAATTCTACAAAATTGAGTGCAATTGGGGCCTAGTGGAGATATGCACTCTAGAATTCAGATGATGGGTGTTATAGGCCTCTGAACACAACAGGTGACATAACAATGGTATAAAGAGACCTGAGAGAGAGCATAACCATAAGCCTCTGTAGCCATGGTAACAAACAGGGAATATGTATCAAGCTAGTATTACATTTTAAATCCAGGATCAGGAAAGCACACTTATAGGGGTTCTAAAGTTAGACAAATACTCCCAATTAGCCAATCCACAAAAAGGACAACATAGTTATAATAAGGACGGCTTTAACAGGAAACCGTTTATGAATGTGAGGAAACATGGGAATCATTCATTTTACTTTATGAAACCAACCAAGAAAAATAGAGGAAAAACCTTTTCAAGCTGTGAGTTCGCTTCTCCCTTCCCAACCCAGCGCGGGCTAACACGAGCCCAAGTTAATGATGAAATAATAAAAACATAAATATATAAAGAAATGGGAGACATGCTTCTCTATACTTGCTTTAAAACGGCACATTTGCATTTAACATAATTAGTGGTGGGTACATTGAACTGTGCCCAGAGGGAGGCTTCTGATAACTGCTTTCCCTTCTATTAGTCTTTCATTTTGGAACGTCAGTTCTGGCACATCTTAATTTTGGTGAAGAAATAAGCTCAATTAAACCTGCAATGCTGTTGCTATACAAAACAGAGAAAAGACAGCAGACAGAGTGGACACCACTGTAATGAATGCAGTTATTAAATTGTTTCAGCTGCATAGAGGCCTATTCTTCCACCATTATAAAGGGAACAATTTATCCCTACTGATCGCGCTGTCTCCTTTCTCTTCTCTTACTTTGATCTCCTAGCATATTGCTGTGATGTGTCCTATTCAATAGCGAAACTGGGGCAATTTTAATGCTTTTGTACCTCACCAGCGCTCCATTTTTTTCTGTTTAAAAATAGCTGTTAATTATAAGTGCAGTTTAAATGTCTCCAGTGACCCAGAAATGCAGGTTGGAAAGAGGCAGATTCTCTGTCTGGTATAAAACAGCCATGCACTTTTCTCTCCACCGCCTTCTCCCCGTCTGCATCCTCCCCTTCTCTTCTCTGCGGCAGTCTCTGCCAGCTCGGCATGTGTGGCGATCCGCTGAGGAAAAGTGTCTCGTTGGGTATCTGAATTAAAATCTTTTTTTGCTGGGGCGAAAAAAGAGAAGACATTGGAGACTAATGAGGAATGAGCTGCTGTCTGCAGATTGCAAGTCTCATTTTACATTTGTGAATGCTTAAAACCAGGAAAGGAGGAGAAAATTCAAATGGTTTCCTTTTGGGGTTGTCACGGCTCCGTTACGTGTGGTGATGTTTACCCTGGGACACAAAGAGTCTACTTTAGAGGGCTTTATAAATTAAGCATTGCCAGAGTTGACTAATTAAACAGAGATAAGACATTTAACAATGTGTAACTACTGGCACGGATATGGCAAGATACGTGCTTACACTTGCATGCTGTCTAAAAGAAGTACAACAGAGTCAGGTGTACACAAATCTGCTACCTGTCACGGAGCTGTATTACATCAACGCTCACTTCCAGCCATTTGTTCTCCTACATCTTCATGGATTTACTGTATAGGCAACCCAACCCATGCACACACATAACCCATACCAAATAAGGAAAAACCATTCTGCTCTCTGCAGCAGGCGTAATTCACATTTTAAACCGGTCTTCAGAGACAGCGTTAGGCATCTGCTGCTATTATAAATCTGACACCAACGTCATAGGTCTAAACTTTGTAGCTGCTTGAGGTCAGAGGGATGCAAGTTGAATTGTGGCAAGCGCTAAGTGACATTTGAGTGGATGTCTCATAAATAAACCCCTGCCGGTACACTGCTCTGTGTCTTATCTAGCTGAGGGTCATGGCTAATCCCCTCACTGCTACTAAAGCACTTCAGTCCCTGCTTTGGTTCAGCCAACACATACGCTGGCAACACCAAAGTTGACCATTCATCCATTATGCTAATATAGGTGATGTGTGTGATTGACATTACTTCGACATAGCTACTTTTCTAACTGACTGACTTAAATGCCATTATTCCGCAATTTGCCGTTAGTCAAGCAGACTAGGGCACAGAAATTTTAATTAAATGAATTAGATAATTCCTTCCACGAGACTTCACTAAAACCAAACAATGGTACAATCAAAAGAATGAGAGGGGTCTAGAGGATGAAATTGATTCGAATAAGTCATTTTTATCTCTGATCCTAAACATTATTGCAACATCTGATACTCGACCCGTAAATATGATTGTGAAATTTTTGCAAAGATTTTACAAAGGCTAAGCATTCCAAACTGTTGAACAGCTCCCGAATTGCCATCTCAATGAGAAACTAGAGAGATTTCACATAAGTAACACCATTAAAATCTAAGTGACTTCAAGTATGCACTTTTATGTTCCTGGGGGATTTTTTATTTGTCTTTCCCATCAATGGTTGTTCCCTCTCACGAGTGCATCATGAAAATTGTTGAACCGGCTCTGTCTCTGTTGCTTAAAGTTCTATAGATAGGCAATAGTTTTCTATAGATACACTGAGGAGTGCCTGGATTCCTTGTGCATTTATACACAACAGTCACCTAAAAACAGATGTCTCTGTTAAACTTTGCAGTGGATCCAGGGTGCCCTGATGGGATCAGCCAGTGAAGAAGCTTGTCTGCCACTGATTGCAGGTTTGAATCTGCCTGATGACACTGGCGACTGTGACCCCGAGGCCCTGAGCGATGCCTGTGATTGGAGGGGTCAGAAGAGCTCAGTACTCATATCAGTGAGTTAGGATGCAGGATGCCATCTGGAGAGACATTGGAGAGGCTCTCCTACAATTGCATTCCTTCACATTTATCAAGGTGAATAATCGTATTTATACTAAAAACAACACATTATAATGACTTTTCCCATTTTATCACATTATTTATCCCATTATCCCATCGATTGAT
Organism: Hiodon alosoides; assembly: GCA_025775065.1. Classification (NCBI taxonomy): domain Eukaryota; kingdom Metazoa; phylum Chordata; class Actinopteri; order Hiodontiformes; family Hiodontidae; genus Hiodon; species Hiodon alosoides. Next base: position 2,189 of record JAOYSI010001565.1, on the reverse strand, counting down.
ATTGGATTTGTGTTTTTGCTTTTTCTTTAGTGATCTACATGCCAGCAATGTCTTGTTGTTTATAAATGCTGTTTCTAAAACAGAAAACCAAAAGTCACATTCCACAGTTCTAAAAAACAGACATTGAGATACTTTTATTAAAAGCATGACATCAATAAATGATAAGTGAGCATACAAAAGTGAAAATACAAAAGGGTAACAGTCAGTCAAGACCAAAGATTGAAAGAAGAAAGGTAGAAAGTTAAAAATTGAAAACCACCCCAGAAATGATATTAGCATTTAGAAATGAGTACTCTGATTAGATGCTCTGTTTCAATGTGCACATATCAGCCTCATCTTTGTGGCCCAGGGCACCGACGCCAAGACACAGACGCCACACATCGCCAGGGGAATGAAGAGGCCTTTTGTACAGCAAAAATGCAAGAAAAATAAGTAAAAGTGGATGTATATTATGCAAGGTAGAAGGCTGGTGCCAGTTGTAATGGTCTTAATAGAGCTGATAAGGCCTGTAAAGGAAAAAAGAGCACGAGAGGATTCTAGTTTCCTTTACTGCCATTAATATGACCTTGGTCCCTTAAAAACATATGACCTTCTTGCTGGAACACAACAATAACAAATGAGTAATGTTTGGTGGATTTGTTCTCCTTGTTATATCTTTCAGTTCAGGTTAAAAAAAGACACATAGGACATGTTTTGGAACCAGTATGCTTGCTTTGGATCACAATTTGAGCAGTGAGAACGTTCTGGGGACTTTATAAATGCGACATGGGCACTGCATTCTTTTGGTGAAGCACTAATTTCCACATTGGTTTTAGCCCATACGGAAAGGATGTAGTTATGCTAGTTTCATGCGGTCATTCCAAACTGTGTATCTACATTAATTATTATGCTCCTCCGATTCATGCATTAATTTCTCAAGATCCTGGCAGTTCTTAAATGTGCAAATACCAACTCTGCTCAGTCGACCAAAGGCAAACCCTATGGCAGGGCATGATAAAGAAACCTACATGAAACTTTTCAATTTTATTCTATTTTATCCATTGTTAATTTTCATATTTGTTATAACATAACAACAATTATTATTGCTTAAATTTAACTTCCAGTGCTACTGTTTTAATACATTTACCATTGTTTATCCTTCCCATTGCTTACTGTTTCCACTGTTTTTAGTTTGAAAAATTTTATTACTATTGTTCTTATGTGTCTTCTATGGGATTATAATTTGATCTCTGCGGATTGAAAATGATGTTTCACCCAGAAACCCCAAACCAAGACTAGGATGTAATGAAAGTTATTATTATTGTCTTACATAAGTAATTTTTGCCACTTTTGGTAATTTAAAATAAAATTCAGCTCCTTTAAATCAATTACATAAGTCTTCTTTCTTTCTTTCCCTTCAGCTTGTATCACACTATGACAAGCGCCATATTTCCAAGTACTGAGTTCACATACATTTGCCTACTCTTGTTGATCAACTAAGCAGGCCCAAGAAATGACAAGACAGAGATATGGCTTACTGTTTTCCCTGCGTGGTGTAACGCAGTCATAGGGTGCTGAACGGGCGGCAGCACTAAGTGACCGAATGTCTGGGCCCTGTGATCACTGGACTGTAGAGTGTTGGGGCTCTGCCATGAGAGAACCGAAGTGTGGCAGGGTCTTAATCAGCCCTCGCTCCATGGAGACTATCTAAAGCGGGCGGACCCTTTCACCCTGGTCACCAGTCTGTGACGGTTGGGTGGGGGTAAGCAGGGGGATGAAAGGGGGTGCTCAGTGGGCAATGCCGGCAGTGCCAGGGCAGTCCATATCCAACTCAACCCCCCTCCTCATTTGTGAAGTTTTGTTGTTCTACAAACTTGGCTTTAGTGTACTAAACCAAGTAGGAATCTATAAGGTTTCTCTAATCAACAATGAAATACTTCTTCTCATACATATTTAATCCATACACAAGTTCAAATAACATGGCTAAGCTAGTGAGTTTTGCCCTTTACGAAGACAGCTAGCTAGTTTCCTACGAGGTTTCCCGAAATAAAACACTGTCTATTCCATCTTACTGGTTTTTTGGCTTATTATGTGCATCTAAGTTGGATTTCTTTAATACAAATCATAAACGTATTATACACTATATGGACAAAAGTATTGGGACACCTACACATTACACCTACAGGAGCTTTTATGACATCCCATTCTAA
>JAOYSI010001564.1:0-16966 GCA_025775065.1 Hiodon alosoides | reverse complement strand
CTTAATTTGCTGAGCTCATTTGTTTTGGTTTCTTTGTATGTATGGATTACTTGGGTTGTTACTAACATCTGGTGAAATTTCATGTCAATAGCACCTTTGCAAATATATTTACTGAGAAAAATGGTGACGCGTTCAAAACTTATTTTACCCGCTGTATATAGAATTAAACATTGTATTATTTTAATGAAACAGGACATTAAGGTAGATTTTCTTTACGTGAGTAACAATAACTGTTACTTAAGTCATCACAAGTGTTAAATACACAGTAACAGATGGAGTAATGTCTTATAAATCATTTAAATAATCTCCAATTACTTATGTGACTCCAATTACTTGAGACTGGTAGTTCTATTTGGGAACTTGAACTGAAAGATTGTTCAGTTATTCAGATAGCCTTGCAGGTGATTTGTAAAATTTTCGTTTTTTTCGTAGAATTTTGTGAAATTACTAGCAAACTGCATGGGTGATTTGTCAAAATAGTAAGCACTGAAGTTTGTGCTTTCTCATATTGCTTGGGGTGACAGGTTCATGGCAAGCACCATGCTCCTAACGCAGTCAGTTCTAACCACTTCTGCATTTCTGATTGGATGATAGCTGTGACGTGTTTCTTTAAAAGCCCGCACAGCTGCAAAAAAATCTATACATGTTACTTTGACGTGCAGAGTAATTACAGTAAGCCGGTTACCCTGACATGTGTGATAGTCGGTAAAGTTTCAAGATCTGTGCAGGGGTTTATGATAAATCCGAAGCATTCCTAACTGAGCGATTTAAAAACAAACAGGGGGACCTGTGTGCAATGCCTTCTTAGATAAGACTGAACTGATTATAATAATTATGGTAAAATTTTGCTATTTTCAAATATACGTTTTCTAAGCTGCCCTAAAATAATGGTTTCTTCCTTTTTTTTTTTGATGTTACGTAATTTATCGCTAAGAACATTTCAGCATTTGGCCTATAGAGACCACCATATGATAACATTTGAGTTGAATTCACCAGCTTTTAGATATCATTTATTGGTAAAAAAAAATATCAAATGTATATTTTGTGTACATAGAGAAATGCACTTGTTGTATATTATTCTGTTCATTAAGTTTCCTAGGGACCTGAAAAGTGAAATTGTTCATGGTGAGCCAAAACAATAAATACCATTTTTACATTTGTTTAGTCATTTACATTTGTTTAGTCATTTACATTTGTTTGTTTATTTCTCTAGTACTTTTTCAAAGATTATTGATCCCACTATGGTGACTTGTTCAAGACCCTCTACCAAGTCTGTAAGAGATACAGTTTTCAGATTTTCAGACTTTAGAATAAGACTTTTTTAATATTAGTGGTGGAAGAGATGGTGTGCTGGAGGAGAAATCTGATATTGAAAATCTAATAAATGTGATAAAGAATGATTAAAACTTTTCACATAACTCAGGGAAAGAACCAAGAATACCATTCTGTGAGGAATTCTCTATCTTATCCCTAGTATTGAATAATACTTCGGAATTGTGACAATTTTCAGATACCAGATTAGAAACGTATTTTCCCACAGCATCAAGCATCAATGTTAGACAACCTTTAAAATGATTTCTCAGTTTGATACAAATAGGCAGACATAAAGCTTGAGCAGGCTAAAGAGAACTCTTTAGTTAATGAGTTAATGAGGGATCTAACAGAGCGGCCTTGGTTTTGTATATTAAAGTTTCCTGTCACATTAATAATAAGTCAGAAAACTCAGTAATGAACCCATTGTTAGATGTCAGAGGATGATTCACCACAGCACAAAGGATAGAAAGCTGTTAGTACACAGTTCAAAAGATATCAGGGTGGAATAGAAATTAAATCAAATTGAAAAACTCAAATGCCTTAGTGGGGCTGTCAATGTGTATATTAAAGTTTCCTGTCATATAAATAAGTAGTCAGAAAACTCAGTAATGAACCCACTGTTAGATGTCAGAGGATGATTCATCACAGCACAAAGGATAGAAAGCTGTTAGTACACAGTTCAAAAGATATCAAATCACCAAAAGAGAAAAGATTACTCTTTCAATTTATTCTATCAATTACAGCTAATCCTCCACCCAACCACCCTTCCTGGGCTTACTAATAAGGCTACAGTCAGGAAGGCAAGTTTCAATCAGAGGGCCATCAGGATTTACGCATGATTAGGATTATTTGATGTGATAAAATGGAAACAATTAACATTTGGCTGGACAGAGATCTAACAATTTGGGACAGAGATCCAAACAGTTCTAGTATTTGCCCCATAAAGTGTTGATTTTTAAACAATGTGACTGGGAACAGACATGGTCTCAAAAAAACAAAAAAACAAAAAACATTTTTTTATACATGAAATTCTGATCAGGGAGTGAGGGAAATAGACAGGTATGTTGGCGTTAATATTGGTACGGTTAACCTTTTGGGGAGCAGACCCAGAAAAAGAATTATGGCCTCTCCCAGAATTGGTTCCAGTTGTAAATAAAACCAATTTTCCGGTCCGTACACCAGTTGTTGAGCCACGTGTTTAGTGAGAAGAGTCTACTTAAAGCCTCACCACCTTGATTGTATAAAACAAAATCACTTTTTTGTTAGTCATTTTCAGTTTGTCAGCTGAAGTGCAAAGGTGCCTTTTCAATGTTTCAGGCTTAGGTATTTAGTAAATAAACTCATTTATGAGTTATCATTTATTACAACATCATACATTATTAGAAACTCACTCCAGCGAATGTCAGGAGAACGTTTCCTGCCTGACTGCATTGTCCCAACTGTAAAGTTTGGTGGAGGAGGGATAATGCTACGGGGTTGTTTTTCTGGGGTTGGCCTAGTCCCCGTAGTTCCACTGAAGGGAAATGTTAATGCCTTCTGCTTTCACCTAATCATATCATATTAATGGTTTACAAATTTTGTGACTTAATACATTACTCAAATGCATAAATGTTAATAACATTGATTTTTGTTTTATTGTCATCTCCTTCTCATTGTCTATGTATTCTTTGTAAATCTATTTCTGTAACCTTATAAAGTGCCACCACATTTACAATATATTAGCCATGCTCAGGATTATGACATGATGAATGTGTTTAGGAGCTCGTCAGTCAGAAAGTGCTTTGGTTATTTCAGGAGTCAACATTAATAATCACCATTAGTCAGCAGTACGATGCTGGCCTAGTATTTGCACTCTCTCACATGCACAAGACCTAATATTTGCTCATTTTATAATCTGACGCCTATTTCCATAATGTAAAAAAGTCATCATCATCAGTACAGTCGAACATCATTGCACACAATGTCTCTCAATTACTTGTATCCTAATGTAGCCTTAGACAAAAAGCAAAAAAATGTTGGATTTTTAGAATATATTTTATTTTTATACATTGCATTTTGGCATTTAGCAGATGCTCTTATCCAGAATGACGTACAAAAGTGCTGTAGTTTTAGGGATTAATGTGCAATACGAAACTGAGTGATCTTGCCCTAATGGCAATTACTGAGAGCAGGTATAAAGACTAATGCTGCAATGAGATAGCATCAATAAACATGCTTAACTTACTTATCAGCCCACACAAGCCCTCTGAGCACTGAGGTAAATCTTAACATAGCATATTTCAAGGAAGCCCCACCAGCAGCCAACATCACCACATGAATGTAACGTTCGGGTCAAAGATTTTTCACTTTTATCTTCCATAATAAAAGGTTCAGTTTGAAATTATCATTATAATACCTACTGAATAAATCCACAAAAATCGTAACTATATCTAGTTACTAGAACTAAATTAATATAATTCTGATTCAGATTTTTTCAGACATTACAGCAATTTCCCATTGTAAACAAACAATCACAATATATTGCTGAATCACATAGCATAATTCAATATGTGCTGTTCCCTTTGTCCAGCCTGAGTCATCCAATGTAAGGGTGTGTGTGAGAGTAAATGTATTGTATCTATTGTACAGACAATGTAAACACAATTCAATCCTATCTTTTTTATATCTCCTTTTTCCTTCGACTGGTGCCTAGAACCACCCACCTCTGCCCCCAATAAAAAAATATGTTGCATAACCAGCCCATCCTGTTTAATTTTTGGTAGAATCATTCTGTTACATGGCTATCAGCTCAGGTTAATTAAATGAACATTTACACAATATTGGCAAGCAAATTAGCTGGATTTGTTTTTTGCTAAACCTCAAATGACTGGCTTGATTGAAGCCCATGATACTCATCCAGCTAATACATATCGATCCATAGCTTGTATTCATTCATTTGTTTATACAACTTTCAAAATCAAAGACTATCTGATGTATAAATAGATATAGTTTTTATATTGCTGCCTTAGATGCATGCACAATTTCCAACCTCTGATTTACTTAAATCTACCAAAGTTTGCGGACATTGGTGCAGAGGAAACACATTCTTTGGAGTGTTGTTACCTGTCCGAATGCATATTTCCAACTGTAAAGTTCTGGTGGAGGAGGTATGGGGTTGTTTTTCATGGTTTGGGCTACGCCCCTTATTTCCAGTGAAGGGAAATCTTACACTACTGCATACAATGACATTATAGACTTCCAACATTCATGGTAATAATTTGAGGAAGGCCCTTCTCTGTTTCAGCATGACAGCCTTCCAACTACTAAAAGCAAGGTCAATACAGAAACCGTTTGTTGAGATTGGTGTGGAAGAACTTGACTGGCCGGCACAGTGCCCTGACCTCAACCCCTCCAAACACTTTTGGTAGGACAGTGACAACATATCCTCAATGACAATGACAGTGCCTGAGCTCACCAATGCTCTTGTGCCTGAATGGAAGCAAGGGCCTGCAACAATGTTCTAAGATAAAGTGGAAAGCCTCTCCAGAAGACTGGAGGCAGTTATAGCAGTAACAGGAGACCAACTCCATATTAATGGCTAATAACCAGGCTTCTTATTTATTGATTGATTTATTTTATTTTCTTTACATCAGCTGTTCACAACATCCCACCCATTTATTCATGTTTTATGATATCCAAATGGGGGATAAACAACCTCCAGCTGCAATACATTTAAGCCAAATAAATGGTTATCTGTCCATACAGCTGAAAAGCCTGCAATGTTTATCTATAAACAATAGCAGTTACATTTAAATGCATGTTTTTCTGTTTGTTTTTGTTGTTTTTTCAAAAGAATAGAAACAAAAAAGGAATCACTTCTCCTGAAATTCAGTCCGAGTCTGAGTAAGACGTTTTTCTCTCAGTTTAATTAATCAGTTTTGTCTCAGTTTAATTGACCTCCCATAATCACAAGATCTAATGTAATACTAAAGCTACAAATATCTCTGCTTCGCCACCCCTCACCAACATTATATAAATATATATAAAAATAACTTTAATTTTCCCACTATTTTCATTGCAAAAACACATTCATTAACAGCATGCTCTTTTTTCTGTTCCTTTTTCTTTCTCTCTCGAACAACAACCCATCCTTTTTCCCTAGATTTACCTCTCTTCATTGAACCTAGCCAATCAATACCTTACAAATTCCCTGTGCTACACCCACAAATTACCCAAACAACAAGACCGAAAACAGGACAATATAAACAGGAACGAGGAGTGCTCACTCTAGTCCCAGCGTTACAATTTGTACTTATAAAGGGGTTTTCACTAAACATACTAATATAAAGCGGTACTGTAAATACTGCAATATTTTTAAGAAAATATTTTGTTATACAAATATAGATATATATATATATCACTAGTAAAACTAATAATAATTGAGGGGCAGAAGATGGTGGTGTCATTCGCATGGATTTTGTGTTGACCAATTGTCTCATATTACCTCATTACAAACGGTACATATATACACATATAAAATGGGTGTGGATATAATCAAAATACTTGTACTGATCGTATGATGATGCACAACGTTAATGCACTATAAGTGCTGTGATCAAAGGAAACAAATAACCTAGTGCTTTTATCTCAACAGAAAAATAACATCTAGAGAACCAAAACCCAAATTATATCAATTTCACTTCAGTTTTCAGTTCACTGGTTTGATTTATGATACCCATAAACGTAATTTACCAGTGAAGCTGTGAGTGTATGCTCTTCTCGGTCGACATAGAGAAACACAATGGTAAGTATTGTCTTGGCTAATAAAACCTTTATAGCGGCTAAGACACTATTACCCAATACCCTAACATAAGAAGATTTATGTAAAAGATGAAAAAGCCCTGGGAAACCAAACAATACTTACCTACCATATAAAAGAAAATATAAGAAAGAGGTAGAAATAAATGCTAAAATTATTGCACAGTAAAAATACTGAACTTGAATCAAACTGAATATAATGCTCTAGTTTATTGCTGATCTCTGCCTACTAAGGAAATGTGATACAAAAGGATACAAAGGGGTTTTTACTCCTAAGGACACAGGTTACCCGGGCCCAGGACCCTGGCATGGTGAAGCACCAACGCAAACCTTTGAGCCATCTATTTTGCGCCCAATGTTTTTACCAGAAATATTGGCCAATGCCTAATTAAAATTATTGCCATGGAAACTATAATAAACTGCTAAACTGATTATAGGCAAGTTCTACAAATAACAATTATGTTACTAGAAGGGGAAAAAAGGCCACAACAGTGTGTCCCGAGAGATCTTCCCAGGTTCGTATTGAGCGAAACTGTAAGCGAGTACATTAAGGTTCTCAGCCTGCAGTGCAGAGCTCTGTTTGATTAATTGCTGATTAACTAGCCGTACAGAGACATTCATACAAGCCAACATAGAACCAATATGTTGGGGAAACAATAAAAATGATAATCTCTGGTAACCCAAAGGATAAATGATTATCACATACCTGATCTCAGACCCCCAACATCAGGTATTTGCGGTAGATACATGCGGTACATACATTACTAATGTTCAGGATATTGATTTTTAGTCTCCCTTGAATCAAAAGAAGGCTTGTTGAGGCTTGTTGAGTTGAGAAAAACATTGGACAAAGGGGCACATATAGAAGGTGGTGTCCGGCCTGACATCCGACAGGGGTCCCTGGCTTCCACAGCAGAAACAGATGAGGGCGTCGCTGTGTCTCGGAGGCTGAGGTGGCGGTGGGTACAGAGTGACACTCTCGATGGTGGTTGAGGAAGGCCTGTTACGACTGTTCCAGTCGGCCTGCCCGCAGGATTGTCACAGGATGTTTCTACGCGGTCCAAGAGCTCCAGGCAGTCATAGAGCCAGCGGAGTGCTGTTGTGACAACACCTGTCTGGGGGTAGGACTTGGTGATGTGCTTTACCGTGACTAGGTCACTTATGTTGTCCAGGGCGGGCCCCACCGGCGGAGCACCTAACAGCGGAGCCGCCGTAGTTTATACAACAGAGCTGTTTCAGGCTGTTTCAGCTGGAAATGCCATACTGCGTGTTGGCCCGTGGAGGCCCGTGCGAGACAGAATCTCCTCCCTCTACTGGGTCCCCCGGCTCCCCTGAGTCGAGATTGTGGTAGGCCTTCTGTGCTTCAACAAAGATACGGGTACGACACGAACAGGTGGGCCCTCTCGCCACTCGGCCCCTGTTGTTCTCTTGAGGGGGCGTTACTTGGCAGGGCCGGCCTGGAGGTCATCCCCAGTTTTAAAAATATTTTTCCAATACACCATGAAAGCCCTACTACTGGAGTCATCCGAAAAGCTTTTTTGAATGAGCTTCGAGCTTATATCATCACATTCATGAAAACATAGGATATCTATCAAATTTTATTCAGTCGTTTATTGCTTGTTTGTAGACACTTTTTTTTTTGTCAGAAGAAGCACATTAAGGTCCTGGAGTGGCCGAGCCAGTCTCCAGACCTTAATCCCATAGAAAATCTGTGGAGGGAGCTGAAGGTTCGAGTTGCCAAACGTCAGCCTCAAAACCTTAATGACTTGGAGAAGATCTGCAGTAGGACAAAATCCCTCCTGAGATGTGTGCAAACCTGGTGGCCAACTACAAGAAATGTCTGACCTCTGTGATTGCCGACAAGGGTTTCGCCGCCAAGTACTAAGTCATGTTTTGCAGAGGGGTCAAATACTCATTAAAATGCAAATCAATTTATAAAATTTTCGACATGCGTTTTTCAGGATTCTTTGGTTGTTATTCTGTCTCTCACTGTTCAAATAAACCTACCATTAAAATTATACACTGATCATTTCTTTGTCAGAGGGCAAACGTACAAAATCAGCAGGTGATCAAATACTTTTTTCCCTCACTGTATATTCATTAAGATTTTACAAGAGAAAAAAAGACTCTTGTAAAACTCACATCAGTCCGTTCCCCGGAAGAGAATATATTCTTTAAAATTAAATGTAAAACAGTGGCCCAAACATTATATTCACCAACTGATTTCATTGCTAAAAACCTAGCTGGAGAGCTAAAGATCCAGAAATGTTACAGATGGTGGCAAGTGAACCATAAACTTGAGTCTAATCTGTGAATCTGACAGTCACCAACGCCTGCTATTCTATTCATAGCCACAGAGCACAAGACATACTTTCAGGACAAAATCAATACTACTGGACAAGAGGGGGGATGTGTTGTGGATTCATTTTCTTTATAGGGAATGACGAAAATAAAAAAAAGGCTGGAACAGAAACGGCTGTTACTTTGTGTGTTCCACAGAGGCTTATTTTTTATTCTTTTTAGCGGTAATGAACATCAAGATGATTTTTAAAATTGATACAGAGACAAAAAAGAAAGAAAATGGGAAGGGAAAAGAAAAGTGAAGTGAAAATTTTTTTTCACTAAATTTTAGAGATTATCGCAAATTTTACCAAGCCATTTGGTAGAACACTTAATTCACTGGTTAGCTAGGTGATAAACAACATTTGTAATCAAAAAGATACAATGGCCTGGTTTTCTTTTCACAGGACACTTAGCATTTACATCACGTAGAGGTGTAATAATTGCATTTGAGCTTAAGAAGTATGCAACAGCTGCTTATCTTTCACTGGCTTTCAAATTTTAGTTCAAACAAACAGTGTTTAGCATTTGGGAATACATTTTTTTTTTTTAAGTTAATGTTTGAACATTAACAGTACTTTCCCTTGTTATGCCTCCTTTCCCAAAACAAACACATATATTTATTTTGCTTCCAGCTTGTCAAGCATTGTCTGTCTTAACTGAACAAAAATATTAAAACCAATGAAAGATAAGCAGGTGTTCATTCTCATGTTCATGTTGTATTCTCTATGGCACTGTGCATTGTGCAGATATGAAATATCCTATTTTAAGTACACTATATGGACAGAAGTATTGGGTCAAATTTCTTAATCATTGAATTCAGGTGTTTCATTCAGTCCCATTGCCACAGGTGTATAAAATCAAGAACCTAGCCATGCAATCTGCCTTTACAAACATTTGTGAAAGAATGGGTCGTTCTAAAGAGCTCACTGAATTTGAGCATGGTACTGTAATAGTATTGCCGTTGATTGTACCGTTGCAACAAGTCAGTTCATAAAATTTCTTCCCTCCTAGATATTCCACAATCAACTGTAAGTGGTATTATTGCAAAGTGGAAGCGTTTAGTAACCACAGCAACTCAGCCACAAAGTGACAGACAACGTAAAGTTACTGAGCGGGGTCGCCGACTGCTAAGGCGCATAGTGCGTAAAAGTCACCAACGCTCTGCTGACTCAATAACTGCAGAGTTCCAAACCTGCTCTGGCATTAACATCAGCACAAGAACTGTGTGCTGGGAGCTTCATGGCATGGGTTTCCATGGTCGAGCAGCTGTATGCAAGCCTTACATCACCAACCACAATGCCAAGCGTCGGATGGAGTGATGTAAATCACGCCGCCACTGGACTCTGGAAACATGTTCTGTGGAGTGACGAATCACGCTTCTCTATCTGGCAGTCTGATGGACGAGTCTGGGTTTGGCGAATGCCAGAAGAACGTTTCCTGCCTGACTGCATTGTGCCAACTGTAAAATTTGTTGGAGGAGGGATAATGCTATGGGGTTGTTTTTTGGGGATTGGCCTCAGCCCCTTAGTTCCACTGAATGGAAATGTTAATGGCTCAGCTTACCAAGACATTTTGGGAAATTCTATGCTTCTAACTTTGAGGAAACAGTTTGGGGAAGGTCCATAAAGGCATGGTTGCATTAGATTGGTGTGGAAGAACTTGACTCTCCCGCACAGAGCCCTGACCTCAACCCTATCGAACACCTTTGGGATGAACTAGAATGGAGATTGCGAGCCAGGCCCTCTCGTCCAACATTAGTGTCTGACCTCACAAATGATCTTCAGGAAGAATGGGCAAAAATTCCAACAGACACATTCCAAAATCTTGTAGAAAGCCTTCCCAGAAGAGTGGAAGTTGTTATAGCTGCAAAGGGGGGACCAACTTGATATTAATGCCTATGGATTTAGAATGGGATGTCACAGAAGCTCCTATAGGTGTAATGTGACCCAATACTTTTGTCCATATAGTGTATGTTACTTAATCTGAAATGGAGAGTAAAAGAACATTTTTGTGTTTGTGTTTTTTAGATCTTTGACACATAAAACATTTCTTCATAAATGGTTTCAAAGCATAATTAAATTTAGCACCTAGAAAATGACTCAGATTATTTCAGTTAAGGCACGCAGACAGTTTCTGAAGATAGCAATTTGACTGAAGTATTCGGATAAATAGCCGAAAGGCAGTCTGGAGAGTCACAGAGGGGACAATCCTCTGCATCTCTCCTACCAGGCGGAATTCATATTGTACACAGCCTTATGATTCTCTATTATCATGAAAGCCTCAAACAAGGAGGTTTGTTTAAAACTTTGTTTGATTAAGTCATAATGTTAGCTCTGAAAAAAAAACACTTTTTTTTTTCCACAAAAAATTTCAACCTCCAGTCTTTCAAAAGATTTATGACAAACAAAATGGTATTCCAGAAAAAGGAAAAAAAAAACAGCTGTTTATCATTTTTGTTTCATACTGCTATCTAGATAATTCCAACATAAGGCTGGGGTCCAAGATACTACATTAAACACATTATAATGAAACCCTGATCTCACACCCTAACAGCACAGAAGGAATTTTGTACATGTCAGTTTTGTATTTTCCATATTACAATGTTAAAATATTATCATTTTCAAAATAGATGTCAAACTAATATATCGGAATACCTTTTACAGAAATATATGTATCAGCAAGTATTCTTCTGATAATGCACTGATAAAATTAACAAAAAACTGTTGGGCTTTTACATAGTTTTCGAAGCAATCTGCACTCTTAGAATATTTATATTTTATCACCAGTGCAAATTATCTTAGTGCAAAGCTACACTGGTCCAATTCAAAGTCGCCATGATTGGATAGAAAGTTCTGAGGCTGACACTTCCTGTGGGGGAAGCAAAAATTACTCTCTGTACATTGGCAATCAATGAAAACAATTTGGTCACTGGATTAAGTTTTCCAACCAACATAATTTTGAAATTGCTTGTTAATATTCAATTTGCTTATTACAGCACAACCACAAATAAAGTATTGATTTTCCCTTGTTCTAATTTAAATTATTTTTGCAATGTTTGATCTATCTGCTATTCATAATTTATAAGTTTATTACTCAAAAGTAAAAATACCGCCTTCAATGCATGCCTTCTATTTCTCTTTGAGATCCAAAATTGACCGATCCATGTTAGAAAATGTTTTCATGCTAACAAAAAAAAAAGTAAACATTGATATATGTATGGGTAAATGGAAAACGCTTTCCTCGGGGGGGGGGGGGAAATAAAACCCCCATTTGGCACTGAAAACAAAAGCTTTGTTATTCAAGAGAGCTCAAGAGTCGCTGTTGTGCATGTGCTATAGGGATAGCATAAGAATCCACCAATGCACATAAGAGGATCTGCAATTCAGCAATTGAAGTATACGAAGTAGGTATCGATACGGTAACCGCACCTGGTAACTTTATGAACTTTATCACTGTTCAGCTAGCTAGCTGATTTTGCATGCAATTTGACCTTTGAAATTGTGTAAAGCGAAGATCCTTTCAAAATAATTAAAAATTTAAAGTTTCTAAATATTAAATAAATGCTATACAGGTCAGTAAACAATATTTAGTGTGATCACCCTCTGACTTTAAAACTGCATAAATTCTCTTAGGTACACTTTACACACACACAGCTTCATAAGAGAATCGCCAGTTAGAAATCGGCAGTCTACAAAATATCGAGATTTGGTGTTGTTCAGGAAATTACCAATACGGTATTCCAAAGTACATCAGAGTAAGGCTCATTATCTATTGATTATGGAAGGAATTTATATTTCAAAGAACAATTTTCTGTGATTGAGTGTACTGAAAATTTGTGTGACAGGATGCAAGACAATGCTTTTGTGTACATTTCAATCACTCAGGTCCTTGAGCATTTACTGGGCCGTGATGATTTTTTAGACAAGGTAGTGTTTAATCAAGACTTTCTGTCTTTTAAATCATTTCAGGATGGTAGGAACTTTAAAGAGAACAAGCTTTTAGGTGAGCAAAATGTAGGAATTGCTTTAGAGTTGTACATTGATGACTTTGAAATCTTTGACCCTCTCGGCACATCAAGAAAGATACTCAAGATCACTGCTGTTTATTTTTAAATTGGGTATAGCTAACCAAATCTAAGCTCAGTCTACACTCAGTTAATCTAGTAGCCTTTGAAAAGAGTGGGGTTGCTTGTTTTCTTTACCCATTTATTAAGGATATAAGGTCCCTGAACAGGAGGGTGTATTCAGAGTGTTCTGTGACTATGCAGACAACTTTAGGGCCCATGGCTTTCCCGGCTTTTAGCAAAGTTTTAATATTGAGAAGTTCTGCCGATACTGTTGGGTAAATAAAAGCCTTTGGTAAATAGTTGCTGCTGAGGATTTATATAATTTGATTGACTGAATAACTATATTAAGTAATTCCCTTACAAGTACTTTGCAAAAATAATCCTTGATGGCAATGGGCATGAAAATTGGATTCTTTTATGATTTCCCCCCTCATGATTGGCAGCCGCGTACCAGAAAATGAGCCTTCATGGGAGATTTTGTTAGACCTTAAAGCGATTGTCTGGTTTTATGCACTTCATTGAGGAAACATTGTATTACTTGGAGGGTAAAATATCATCAGAAGTTACTGGAAAAAATAAAATAAAATTTGTGTAAGATAACCATAAAAAAGATTTCTCATACTAGCAACAAATAATCAGCAAATGACTGCATTTAATCTAGGTGGACAATGTGTTTTCAAATAAAATGTAGAGTGTAAAAGTATCTTTGGATAAAAACCTGCATAGGATTAAATATTTTTAGGGCATGATAAAAATCTGCTGGGCAGTGCAGTGTATAGCCAGACTTCTACAAAATTCATTCAACGTTGTGGTTGCTTACAAGGTGTAAATTGATATCTAACAAACTTACATTCTGGTACTTGGAACATTACAGGTCTAACAATGTTGTCGAAAGCAGCTACTCAGAGGTTGAGCTCCTCGATACTGAGGCTCTGAATGATCATAACCTGTTGCCAGCATACTCAGTATAAGTAAAAGTGGTCGTGAATCTTAAGTTGTTCCTTCTGTGAAAGGTTCGGCTTTTTACCTTGGTTCAATTTGCATTGTGTGCAAAAAACATTCAAGAGACAGTGAGGTCCTGCACACATACAGTGACATAATGTATTTATTTTCCCAATACATTTTTTTTTTTTTTTTGCCCACAGATAATGTTGCTTTAGGTTTGCATCTCCTCACAAAATATTAGGAAGTTCCAACTTGAGATGTGCTACAGCTTCAAGGAGAGAATTTGCTACAGTATGAGGACCCTGAGTTTGGGGATACATTTTGAAACTACTTTCAGGACTACCTGCTGAAAGAGCCATCTTAACAGTTTGATCAGTCCGTTGCACATTCACAATCCCCTATTTCCTAACTCAGTGCTCCTAGTGTGTCCTCTTCTGTTTCCCCCTACAGCCTTTGTAGAAAGCTATTTACGAGGCTCCTCACTGTGGCCTTCTTTCTTTCCCATCGCTACCTTCTTGTATGAGGTGGAACAGCACAAAGCTAATGAGGATTATGAACAGAAGAATAAAGATTTAAGTCTACCAAGGGAAATTAAGTCAGATATCTTAGATAGCTCTAAATATTGCAGAGGCAATATTTGCATTTAAAGGATACCCTGGGACTCATGAGATTGACTTGAGATGTTGCATCTGCACTCATACTGATACATCCGTACCTTACAGAGCCAGGAATTACAGAGCATTAAGTACAACTTGGAAATTTTAGGTTTAAGCTACGTGCATCTGGCTGCAAAGAAGACTGTCAACAATGCTCATCCGTCAGAAGATGAACCTGACACATTCACTCCAAATAAAGGAGAAGGAAGTTGAAGAAATGAAAGAGCTTCTGAACAAGCTTGATCAGCAGGCAATCTTTTAACTATATTTAGTTTTAGACTTGATATTAATAACTAGCCACTTTACTTCTAGGTTGCAGAACACGGGTCTATCAGAGCCTGGGAGCCATGCAGAATTATTGGAGAGTAGAACATCTTCCTGGGATACGTTTAGCTGGAAGGTGGCAGCACTTTCTTAGCCAAGCCATTGGAGAATAGAACATCTTTCTGGGATATGTTTAGCTGGAAGATGAGAGCGAACTAGCTTTGACCATTTAAGGCACCTCAAATTGAAGGAAGTCTATTTTCTTGTGTTTCCTGATTTTCAGACTTCAAGCATTGTGGTACACTGAATGACAGCATTACTGGAAGGTCTCTCCTTACTTCTTTGTGAAGATCCATCACAGCTACTCAGGACATGTCTGATGAGTGTTTTTCATTAAAAACACCACTGCAGACATGCAACAGAACTTTATTTGCCAAGCTGTTGTCAATCATTAATATTTTTTTTTAATTGTTTTTACATGAGGTTAATGTCAGATGATTTTTACCCAACCGGTTCCATCAGGAAACTTCTACGAGGAGCAGGACCTGGTTGCACATCTGAGTTCCATTCCATAGATAGTAATCACTTCTGGATGCCAAAAATCAAGACTCAATAAAAGAGCCAGCAGAGTTGGCAGAAAGAAGGTTAGACTGGAATAGTCTGGTTAGATGGTCGATGGCTTAGTTGATGTCAAAGTAAATTGTTTAACTCGTTAAAATCTGGTTTCTTTTGGGTTTCCCTTTTGAGTTTTCTGTTTTCTAGAATTTCTTACTTGTGTGGGAAAACGCCTAGTAAATAACATCACCCTGAGTTCCCTGTCTCTGCCCATTCCTGGACCAGGCATGCTAAAGACTCTTAGTACACAGCACATTTTTGGGATTTTGAAGGAATAGTCAGCAACTAATAACATCAGTGAAAGCATGAATACAGAGATACAATCAATTCAAGGTGATCCCTATTTCTTAATAATACATGCTACATGAGTTTCAAATGAGAATTGTGAAATTATTTTTGGTTATATATAAAATAGTTCTGCAACATTTCTTCATTTTAAAACTGATATTATCGGCAAAGTAGTTTACTGGATCCTAGCTTTAATAATAAATGTAAGGGATGTCTTTATCTCCAAGTTTGAGTACAACTGCTCAACAGATTTTGCTGCTTCAAGCCTTCTGAAAATCATGATATATAATATACTGCTTATGAACCACCAATTTATTTATGTGTTATAGTATGAATACATAGTATAATATATTAAAAATCCTTTCAGTCATCTGCGATTCTGTATCAGCTACATTGTCAACCATTCAACTTGTTCTAACATGATATAATAGCCTTCCTTTGACTTAGAATAAGGGTTTAATGACATGCCATGTATTCCTTTTGCCCTTCTGTTGTCTTATTGAACACCCAAAAGAATATACACAGCAGGCCACAATATTGATCTTCACAAAAGCCATTTAAAAGGAAGGGATCTTTCTTAATGCTTTATGTTAGATGACATCAATATACGGTATTCATGTATGATACCTCAAATCTGCTATCTGTCATCCAGAATATGGAAGGGAGGAAACAGCCCCAGCACTTCCCCCAGAATCCTAATGTGTTTCTCCATGTCAACAGATCTACTTATTGTCATGGATACAGTGTAATTGTACACACCGCCATTGTTGTAGAGCAAATAAAGATGTCCCCTAAACGGGGCTTAATTTTATTTTTGATGTTGAGTGATGTTAACGATAACATAATCATTTCTGTCAGTGTTTTAATATTGCCTATGATGATTAATCTCATGTTAAAATGAAATGAATGATAACTATTCAGAAATCATTAACTGATTCATTTAATCAAACTGTCAGCTGGATATCTGTGACAAACCAATAAATTATCTTTTCTTTTTATGAAATTATAATTTATAAAAAACTGTCTGATTTCTATATAATCTGCTAGGTTCTGACTTGTCGGTTCATGAATACCAAGGTTTGTAAGGGATAAAACAGTATTTACTCCAAAAAGTAAAAAAAAAAAAAAGCATAATGCCAAATTATAAATGGCGGGGTGTACCTTTAAATAATTCTTTTGAAATAAATTGCCTTTGACCAGATGTTTGCTTCGCTTCAGCCTGTCGAAGATGGTCTAAGCATCGGTGAGTGCCCATGGATACCGCAGCAGTGTACACACAATTGAGGTGTTAATTCCCAGCTTGCAATCACAAACAGCTGAAGGTAGCATGTGCAACTGAACACCAAGGTACAGCCAGTGCCCCACAGTCTATGTTGAACGCGTTTGCTCTTTAGAGTTTTATAAATAATAAGACAGAGTAAGTAATTGCATTATAGAGTCTAACAGAAATATCCAATTAACCCAGCTGCCATGAAAGCAATGCAGTCAGTGAGCACATATACAAGATTGAAAGGAAAATAATTACTACGGTCAATTAAGTTTTTTTTTCATGATAAGAATGATTTTATCTGAGATGTCATCGATATCAGCTTTTATATAAAATGATTCGATATATATATATATATATATATATATATATATATATATATATATAAAGATATTATATATTGTCAGAATA
>JAOYSI010001562.1:0-16968 GCA_025775065.1 Hiodon alosoides | reverse complement strand
CCGTTGCCCCCCCCCCTCCGCCGGTCCCTCCCTCGCGCCGCCCCCCCCCCGCCCCCCGCCCCGCCCCCCCCCCCCCCCCCCCCCCCCAGACACATATTCATCTGTGCGCAATCAACGCAATCCACGCCTTCAGTTCTTCTGCCATGTGACCTGACAGGGTGGATGTGACGCTGTGAGTTATCTCCAAAGAAGAGAAAGGAAAGGCAGAGAGGATAAAATCCACAGTCCCTGGAGTAGGGCCTTGCATACTTAGCTTGTTCCAGAAAACACCCTCTTTTTCCTCCATCTCACATCACATATGCATGCGTGCGTGCTGTGTGTGTGTGTGTGTGTGTGTGTGTGCATGCGTGCTGTGTATGTGCATGCATGCGTGCGTGCTGTGTGTGTGCGTGTGTGCGTGTATGTGTGTGTGCGTGCACACGCACTATTGCCAATGAGATCAGGGACTCTCTGCCGTACAGCAGGGGCATCATCTGTCACTTACATAGGCTTTAAGTTTAAAGTTCAGGGACTTTCAGAGCATGAAATATTGTTTGAAAGAGCACACGACCAGGTGGATATTTAAGTCAACCGCAAAGCAGGAAGATTACAGCAGTGGTGCTTTCGATCCAAATTAGCCCACAGGTCCGTTTGGTGTTCTTTCCAAGCATGAAAAACTGACTTTATATAAGGTTGTGACAACCCTCCTTTTTACATAGTTTAAAGCATTTAAAGCAACCCTCCTTTCCCCCTACCACCTCCTGCCCGCCCCCTTTCTGTGTCTCCTATGCAAAATTTGAACTATTTTATTTCTATTTGGCTATAGTTAACATGCACAACAATTCAAAACGCTTAGTTGCCACCTATTTGAAGTATTTCTACTAGATATTTTGGCATATAAATATCTTGTGATGTGCTTCATATCTCAGTACAAAATGACAGAAGGCGGAATGATGACGGAATACATTATACAGCTCGATGGTTCATACAGAAGCAGAAACTTGGGTCCAATTTTTTAAGGATCCAAAACTGGATAACAATAGTAGCCTATCTTTCAAACGTATGTCTGTGGGTAAATATACAGTGTTCAGAGTAGCCTATCAAAATTAATTTACAAGAAGATTGGGCTAAAACATCCGAAAATCTATATTTGAAAGCCTTTGCAAATTAATGCAAGCAAATGAATCATGATTAGCATATGGAAAGTAAATCCACAGATAAAATCCGTACGTAATGTATATGGTGCACAAAGTAGGTTGTCAAAAAGTACTCTAACGACGGAAGCACTGTTACGAAATGTGCCCTGCGTTTACGAGGCACTACCGCGCAAGCTATCCACATGCAGCTGCAATATGGGTTACGCCGAGGCACGCATCTCTTCGGCTCTACCCGATTTAAAACTCCAATTATTTTTAAGCGTTAATACGCATATCAAGCCCTGCCCCCTTCCCGAAACACCGTCGCCGTTCTATCCTTCGCTCACCGAAGGACATTTTCGATTGCAATTTCCACATACGTCCTCACAAGCGCGAGCAATCAATAGGCGAGACCCCCTTCGGCAAGAATACACCTCTGATCTGCCAACTGGGAAACCCTTCATAAATCACACGTTCTTTCAAAGCCATCACTCACCCGATGTTGCTGAGCGCCTGCTCCAGCAGCTCCGTCTGCAGAATATTCTGAGGCGGCGAGAAAGCCCCATTGAAATGAGATAAAACCGAGCTACAAAACTGACGCAATGTCTCAAACTGCATTTTCCCCCTTTTTCTCCAGTTCCTTCGCCGTATGGCCCGATCCTTCACAAACGACACATCCACCTGTCCTCAACACCGCAACCCCCTCTATCTCCTGGGGGACATTAAAACGAAGAGACGACAGTCAAGTTCCATATTTTCTCCGATTTTGATAAAAGGTATGCTTTAACAAGCAGCAGTCGACAGTTAACTGTTCAGTCATTATGCTTCGAACTTAACCCGAGAAAATGTAGACACAGGGGACGGCTTTCCGGCTGCCCGTGGCAAGCTTTCTTCAAAGCGGAGGGAGAAAAACAAACGAAAGCAAAATCGCAGACGCATCTTTTCCCAGGCATCCCTGGCCCCAACATCAGGGGCAGATTCAACGCACACAACTTGTATTTCTCCGGGCTTATTAAAACACACTTCTTGTCCGAGCACTCGCCGGCTCACCCACTCACTCATACTCTCTCGCCCGCGCACACACAGGCACACGCGCGCGGCAAGCTAGATGCTGTCGTCAGTATTTTAGCCACATCTGGCTGCCAACCATCAACTCTCTTAAGTAATAAAGGAGGAGGAGGAGGAGGAGGAGGACAAGGCATTCTAATATCATTAAAACAGTGTCTGAGGGGGAAACTAGGGCTGGTAGGGTAGGGGAGGGTAGACGCTTAAGTTAAATCTAATCGTTCCGACAGAGTTTACTCACAAATTACAAGAGCAGGCTGTGTGGGGATGACACACGGGTTATCTCCAAACCTCCAACTTACGGTTTGGAATCGGGTAATTTACCACGACGAAGAACCAAAGGCAGCAATAAAGAGAGGTGAGACAAATACTGGGAATTATTGCAAAAAACATCTCCGTTATCGCTGTCGATGTATGTCAAACTGTCAGAATATTTACTTCGGCCGTAGTTAAATAGCTCAGCTGTCTATGCGTGTTATGATTCATTTTGCATACTTCGCTACCGAATGACATTCAGGAATCCCCATCACTACTGAGATCCAAAGAACAGGAAACTAACATTCGGGTAGTGCAACGAATGGAAAACGCATCCAAACGCAGAAAACACACAGGGCGAGACGAAGCTAGGCGTTCATTTATTTAATTCAAATGAAGAAGAAAAAAAAATATATATATACTTATTTTAATTAATATTGGCGTAAATAAATGTACGCTTGCTTTGATTACAGTTTCTCGGTGCATTCTAGGGGGGATAAAAGAAGCGAACTGTGCTCGTGCATCAGCACGAAGCCCTGCCCAAGTGGCAGACCTACTTCCCCAGAGGCCATCTACAGAGACACGAAGGAGCGTATTTCAGCTGAAAACACTCAAACGTTCCACTGTAATAGCCGTTTGAGAAGTTTTTCCATGCTTAAGACAACAGACTTTTAATGAAATAAGTCTTTTAATGAAATAGGAATTTTAACTGACGTAAGCTACTTGAAATGTAAGTTTTCATAAATAATGTGTAGCTTTCTAAATTGCTAATGCAATACCGTGCAATACATATTTTGTGGTTGAAAGTTACAAGTGTAATGATACAATATTTCAACCTAACTCAGCCCGCTTCACTGTGAATTTTACAGTCAAGCCTACACCTCATCTTACTTCTACAAAACACCATATAGACACAACATGAAGTCGGCTCTAACCATAAAACATGCTTAGAATTTGTTAGCTTGTCGTGGATAATTTCGATTCGTATTGCACATTGCTCTTGCAGGCCAGCACTAATGGATAATGAAGTTTGAATTAATAAAAGTGCAAAACCTTGGGAAACGCACGCGAGTCATTAAATTCTAATCCCAGTTTAATTATTGTTGTTTTACCAGCCTCTCCACAGTTTCCTGAGTATCCGTGTGTTCATTCGAATGGCACCTTGGAGACCAAGACAAATTAGACCCTTTTCCAAGTTATTTCACGTTATAAATAGGTTGTCAGTGTTTTTTGTGGGACAGATTCAGAGTTAATTTAAATATTCGTTAAGATTAATGAATGTGGCTGGCGTTGCATAGGCATGTAGGAGCTCTATTTTCGGGCTTCCCCCTCCATCAATCCTCGTTATCTCTGGAAATTCCTGACAGCAGGCTCCTCGGTGTGACGGTGTTTAACGCAGCCCTGCCGAAGCAGTCCGTCATTCGCTGCAGCTACTCTCTTCTCAACATCATTCTACCAATCAGCTTCGGGCAATATTGAAGCAAATGTCTGACCTATATGGTGATGAAATAAAGGATACCTCTTGCTAGTGTACACATGGGCTGTTATGCAAGTTAAAAAATAATTTTAAAAAACTGCTGCAGAATTGAATAAAAAAGTGCTTTCCCATTCATGGGCATCTATTAATGAAAATATGACAAATCTAAAAGTAGTTAAACACATGTAATTCTCCCATACAAAAAAAGAAAAACCATACATGCCTTCCTTGCTGTTTATAAGCTGATTTCCCATTAAACTGTATTTAAAAAACAAATCATAGCAGTTTTAGAGTTTTAGAACTGGATTTAGAACTGGCAACCTTCCGGTTACACGCCCGTTGAAATTCAAAGAGCAGATCATTATCTACTGTGACCTAAGGTTTATGAGCCACATGGTAACATGCACAAACCAGTGCCTTTCTCTTAGAGTATGTGGGAAATCATCAAAACTTAACATTCATTGAATGCAAACATTCCCCAAAAGGGGGAATTATTAGTGTTATTTCGTCATTTAGATAACACCCTTATCCGGGGTGACTTACAAGTAACAATGAGCAAACAGTTTTACACACCATCCATTTATACTGCTGGATACTATAGCAAATCAGGTTAAGTGCCTTGCTCAAGGGCACAGCAGCTGTGTGGAGATTTGAACCTTCTGGTTATGAGGCTAACACTTTAACCACCAGGCCGCACTGCAGCCTTCCTTGACAGATGAGAAAGAAGAAAAAAAGAAACTTTGATAATAAGCCTGTCTTGCTCTAAAAGAAAAGAAAAAAAAAAACGGTTGGCTTCTTCCGGTCGGGCCAAGCCGGCCTTATTACCTACAAGCACTTAAACTGTCCCAGTGATTTTCTGGATGCTGGATGCTGGATAGCCTGAGATTGAAGTGCGGTTAGTGGTGCGCACCCTTTACGGAGACCCAGCCCAGGAAAACAGGCCGAACACAGGTCCAACGCAGCCAGCCGCCGGCACTGGAATCCCAGCCAGCCACGTTCCGCTGCCACGGGGCCCCAATCTTCCTCGTAGGACGTGAGGCTTAACTTGTGAGTCCAACCACAAACGAGGTCACGGCGGTGTGACTCTGTCGCCTCGGCCTTTGAAATGTGCCACACGCGCACCCTGATTTGTCCCTGCTGTATGAAGGGGTCGCGGGAAAATCCAGAAAACACCAGTGCAAGGTCACGGGCAGGACAGGCTTGGAGACGGGCCCATTTCATGGCTCCCCTGTCTGCTGTGAAACGGGGCCCAGGTTTATCTGTTCTGTGGAGCCAGGCGGAACGCCGGGCCTGCCATGCAGAGAAGGCAGCATAGCTCAGCTTCCCACAATCCCCTCCTCCCAGCAGGAAGCAGAACCCACAGGACATGCATGCAGAGATGGGCCGCTAACCTGAGCATCTGTTTTTTCTCAGCGCAGCTCCCCAGGGGCAACTGAACGGCCGTGTCATTGACAGAACTGGATATGCAAACCAGATTCTTATAGATTCTAAAATCTAAAGATTGTAATATGTGAGATCATGACGGTCATTTCTTTCTTTTTTTTGGTCTGCTAAGGAGGAGGGAAATGATCCCCTCTGTGGTCATACGTGTTACTGCATCCGTTCAAATTCATGTTTTATCATGATCCTAAATTTCTTTATGCACAATTGAACAGAATTACCATAAAACATCAACGCATGTACTATCATTGGCATTTCCGCAACATATCTGCAATCGGTACATTAAATATAAACCTATTTTAATTGTTTCTATGAATTTCTCCATTAGAATCACCAGGAGAACACACAATCAACCACATATAAAACAGGAAATGGGGTGGACAGGCAGATTGGTGTGTGGCATGGAGTGTAACTCCTTCAAACCAAGCCTCACTTCAGGGCTGAGAGCAAAACCTTTGGATAAGATTTGCGTGTAAATGGTAGCCCTGCCCACTTCCCCTACCCGGGTCTCTTGGGCTCTAAGCAGTAGGTATTCATACATTACCAAACCTTTTGAAGGTTTTTATGAGGGACTGTTGTTTAGTTTGACGCTTCTGAACACCCAGGCACTTTAACTCCTCACCAAACCCCGCACCCTAATTAATTCCCCGTTCACGCTGTATCCAAGGAATCTTTGCCATTTGACTATCTATTACCAAAACAGCTTGCCAGACCTCAGTCACTATACATACACCAGTGCCACCCACTGATACAAACAAAAACAGGCAAAAGGAAAACATCCCTGCACTAGCACCGCTGGGTTAAACCGAAGCTCCTCCCACACGCCGAGGACGGGGAACGTCGGCTCACCTGTCGATGGTTGCGTCGCCCGGTCCCGAGTGCTTCCCCCCTGGCCCGTTTTTGAGGGTCTCCTGTCGTGGGAGCCGGCTGTGAGGTGTGTTTTTGTCTGACGCTGGTGTGGATATGTCCCCTGAGGGTCCCAGGTAGTGGGACGGATCCTGCAGTTTGGCCTTTTTCTCCCTGGGAGCCTCCTCGTGGCGCTGGGCCCGCGGGCCCTCAGAGGAGCCGGGCTGCCGTGGCGTGTCCGCACTGCCGCTGTAGAACCAGGCTCCCGACTTGGTGAGGATTTCTTGTTGTTTTCGGCACAAGTTGCATACCCACATCACCTGTGCCCAGGCGAAACAAGAGGTTAGCACTCTGATGCCCGCAGCACTAAAAAGCACAACAGACTGAATATCACCACAACATCTCTGGCAATTGTTACATCTTCCTTTGAACATGAGATTTCCCTTTGTGCCAGCACATTTACTTACGAACAGCACTTGTAAAAATGACCTGTCAAGACATTTTTAAGCATTTGGTTTGGAAAGGATTAAAAATGGTTTTATTGACACAACATCGTTAGTAGTGCATAGCTAAAGCTCTTGGTACAGTATTAGGCTACACACATCCATCCCCTCTACATGTCTGGTCTTGCCATTAGGAAAGTCCAAAGCATCGGCGTAGCAATACAGCGCTGGTGCAAAGCCTGTGTAAGAAACAATGAAAATCCTCATGATAATAGTAAACTGCTGGTATATAATCCAAAAACAGCCGCAGACGTACGAAGGGAGAAAGGGGCCGTTCTCTCCATCACACGCTCCGCAGCACAATGCATTAGCATCATAAATCTGGGAGCCCTCAAAAGCCCTCATCGCTCCTGCCCAAAGCTCGCTGCATAGTCCCAGCTCCATTCTATGTTAAAAAGGACCCTTTACCCCGCGGTGCAAACGGTTTGAAATTCCCATGAACACACACACACACACACACACACACACACACACACAAACTAGTAAGCAAAGGAAATCCTGTCTATATTATATATACATTCAACAGCTCAGTTGGTGTTCCGCACAAAACAACGGAACGTCAGTGTTTTAGCGATGATACATTAACCTTTAATAATACAAAACCTAAAATCGTTTTAATAGTATTACATCATCATTTAACTGAACAACCACGTCGGAGGTTAGAGATAATGGTACATGAGACAGTATTACAAGTATTAGAGCATGTGTTTGATGACAGAAATGTGTGCAGGATAGAGAAAGTAAAAATAGAAGTATACAGACATGAAGCAGATGCCAAACAGCCCATCCAGATGCATATCACTACTTGGTCAGAATATGATCAATACGTTCCCACTGTGCAATTCTCCGACACACTGCCCCCTGCCAACCGCTTGACAACGGTAACACCTCTGGACTGGCTGTTAAAAAGCATATATAGTTACAGCTTTGGCAAGCACAGCACAGTCTGGCTGCTCAGAGAAGATAACGGCGGAGGAGTACCAGGAGGAGGAGAAAAGGTCACGTTTAGTCCGGAGGAAGCGATCGGCGTCTGCCAAGAAACACCCGTCCCGGGGCTCTGATGCCACGAGACGCGAGGCGGCGCGCGTGCGGGGGTCCGTACCGCTCTGTTTTCCAAGCGCCTGACGGGAAGCGACAGTCCACTCCCCACTTTGGTCTCCTCCCTCTGCCACGCCCCCCCCCCCAGGCAACAGGGAAAGGCACCCGGCTCAGCTGACTCCAGCCCCACCACTCGCTGCTGAGTCACCCTTTTATGGAGACCGTGCTGGCTCAAGCCCAGCTGACTGGCGGCAGGAGGGGTGGGGTCTCTAAGCACTGGGACCAACAGATCACTGTTGCCAGGCCTCACCCTGGTTCCCATGGCTCCTCTGCGTCACACCAAGCAGACCTGGGACCATCTGTGAGCGACGTGACCGGGGTCCAGACCTATCAGCCACTGCCTTCTGTCGGAACGCAATTACACTACCGTCCGAATTGTGTTTGTGTCTGTCGATCGCGGCGCTTCAGCCAACGACATAAAAGCCCCATTCATCGCTTTCTGCTACACCAACATTTACCTGAGAGCATATGTGTATTGTTTGCACGCTGACGCCCATTAAAGTTCATTCAGACTATAGCGACTTCACTTCCGCAACTAATCAGCAGCCTTCACAGTACAAGAATAAGATTCGTATATTTAAGTAACAATGGATTATGCAATGTTTTCGGACAAAAAAGAAAAACACCCAATTCAGTAAACCGCGTGCACGCGCATTACATGTCCTTACAGCCGCAAAATCTGTGCACTGGCGTCCATTGCTACCCAAGGCCACACTCGCCCTCCAAGTGAAACCAACCTGCCGAAGCACTCCACAACCGGTCGGGCGTTTTACTCATTACTGCAGTACTCGCTCTTTAACGCAGCCTTGACCTACTTATTTACTCCTCGCCAAGTGCAATTAGCATAAAATTCAGCCGCGGTATAACTCTCCAGTCTGCCGGTGTTAATCAAGCACGTTTGCAGTCCCGGATTTCACTTCAGGCCCAGATTTGGGTCTAAGGACTCACCCTGGATACTCAGGGACGTAGACAACAGTAGGATGAAACAGTCCAATATTTTTCTAATACTAGTGCATTGGACATTTTTCTGGGTTAACATTCTGATCGGCTATTCACGGAAGCCATACACAAGACGTGTGTGACAAAGTAAAAAAAGTATTCAGCTAAATGTGCACTTGTGTGTGTGTGTGTGTGTATGTAAAGAGGTACAAAAGTGGTGTGTGTGTGTGTGTGTGTGTGTGTGTGTGTGTGTGTGTGTGTATGTGTGTGTGTGAGTAAAGCGGTAAAAACAAAAGTACTGCGTTATTTTAAAGTTTGTTTTGCATTTAAAAGTTATTTCCTTTTTCAGAAAAATGGGTCAAAAACAACGTATTGCATTGCGTACATTTTGGGAGGAAGTGTGGCAGATTCTGTTGAAGCTTTGCTATTTTTAACAAGGCCCATACAGAGCAGACACAAAAGCAACATCGCACCTTTTGCATGTGTCAACCAATCAGTATCACCCCTCCCACATCAATATCCCATAACTATCCACCTTTTCAATTCTTCTTCCTTGCTCTTAGTCGTGCTAAATTATTCTGTGAGAATCTTTTCAGCCTTGGCGCCTCTTAACATTTGATTTCTGTGCCGGCTTAATGAGAACATAATCTCATTCTTGGCTCAATGATGTCGGACTAACTATCCGCCGTGCTTCATATGTTATCCCTGATGTCGCGGAATTCAAACGCACCGCACAGAGATACTGTGCAGGGCGAGAGAGCATTCATGACCATAGGTGCTGGAAACGCAGGTGGCTTATGCAGACTTTACACAGACAATATGAGGATAAAGACACATTTTTTAATGTTCAATGATTGTTTAAACATCGGATTGTATAAAATGTTTTACAGAGAGCGTTTAGTGTTCAAACGTGTTTCTTGGTTTTGAAAATAACTCCCTTAAGACAGAAAGGACCCATCAGCTATGACAAGTGTGCTTAGTTGTCATTTTAGCTTTTGTGAATTTATATCAAAGCCGGAAGAAAGGTTAAAACCAGACCTTGACGTGAAAGCTCAATTCAACTGAGCATTCGATGTAGAGCCTGATCATGTAGTTCCCTCTTGTGGTCAAATAATGTATTGCAGGATCCAATAACTGAAAGCCAATTATTAGAGGGTTTAAACTCAACTTCAGAGAGAAGCAGCGTTACGACAAAATCTTTTGGCATAAGCATGTAAAACAATATAATAAATAGCTTATAAAACGAATTAAGCCTGTCTCACCCACACTGCAAAAAATATAAATTTAGTAGTTTAGTAGGACTGTGATAAAGTCAAAATATTTTCCAAAATGTCTTGGCATTCAAAAATATCATGGTTAATGGACTGGGATCCATCATTTCATCGTTCAAGGGGTTTTATGAGAAAGTTTTAGAATTCATTCAGCAAAATTCAGCATTGCAGCATGCGGAGAGATTCAGCACTCGTAACGTATGTGTGATATCTTATGATATTGTGCAAGTCGCATTTAGAACAAATACAACACCAATACACGCGCAAATAACCTAAATTTTAAGGCACGTGTGACATGAGAAATTAACGAGAACCCAATTTTAGCGCGCGATCTAATAATAGAGGCATCGCATATCAATGCATCTTGTCCTTCCATGTTTTAAAAGCTGTGATCAAAAGTAGCGGAAACCAAAATAATACTCCGAATCGCAGCAGAAAATCCAGCAGAAATCTACTTTCTGATCTATGAGCGGGCGCCCCTAACAGCAACAGAATGATGACAAAACGTAATTTAACATAAAAACGCAAAAACCCTTCACTTCAATTCAAAACCACTATGTGAAATACAACAAACAAAATGTCTGGAAGCGTTGATAAGCCTATATCAATGACAATCATCAGAACTGGTAACAAAACACTTGTACCAATCCCACCAATTTTATACATAGCTCCTAATACAATACTCTTCTACTGGATTAAAATTACCACCTTAGTGCGGAGCAGGTAAACATAATTATTTTAAACCAACCAAAAAATTAAAATCCACATTTTATTACTTATATTTTAGCACAGTATATTTTCAAAACTTTCAAAGGCGAAGTGGGCGTGTTATTCCGACCCATAATGCGACAATCAAACAAATCTGTTGGGAACACCCAGGTATACTCAACCGTGACAAAGCAAGACCCGCGTTACCTGACTTACCCATGGCGCCGGTAAGAAGCGTAGAGCAGACCTAGCAGCAGAACGTCCCTGAATGTGCCGCGAGCCTACGCTGCTCGAGTTGGAGAGCTAGGTGCCGGAGTGTCCCACAGAGGGGTGTCCTGCAACGCGGACAAATGTAGTTCGCACTGCCGCTGATCGGGTTCAGCGACTTGTCTTTACAACGCTGGCAGCCTTCCACTTTCTTCCTCGGTGCCGCTTCCACACTCAGAAAAATTTTCCCAAAAAGCGTCCAGTGTTATGGTTCAGTCATAAATATCCACTGCACTGTTTCTTACATCAAAAGCCAAAAAAGGACAGTCTCTGAAAAATACTGATTGTATATTATGTAGTAAAATAGATACTGAATAGCAAATAACCAACGGGATTTTCGAAACTACACTAGATAATTAAACGAATAATGAGACTGCCGTAGGGGGCAAAAACTGCGAAAGAGCGAATAAGACAGAGCGCAATCACGTTTTTGTCATCGCTCTAATACTAGTTATGTCTCCATTATTAATGGATAGAGGCGCGAGTCTCCTGCTACCGGAGCCGATGACAGCTCGTTAAGAATGCAGATCGTTCCCTGCCACGCCATAGTCCAACTGTGTTCAAAGAATATAAAGTGTACCGGTACAGCCCTATGATTCCGGGAGAAGATTCGCCTGTTTATAAACGCAGAAGATCCAGAAAGAACAGCAAGTTGTTCAGGATTAAGACGAAGGGACAAAATTCAGCTTTATCATAAAACTGTCATTATTATTATTATTATTATTATTATTAGTAGTAGTAGTAGTAGTAGTAGTAGTAGTAGTAGTAGTAGTAGTACAGCAAGCAAATTGAGATAATTTTCTCATGTAGGCATGACGATTAGACTCTGATGTCTTGGTACTCAAACAAAGATGTTGAAATTGAGGGATACAACATTTCCAGATGACAGAGTGAAAAGCGGACGGGGGGAACAGCAATATATGTCAAATCTTCTCTCGGTGCATCGTTTTCTCTCAATGTTACTATCCCGACGAATTTCGTGGTGCTAGTTTTAGATGTTGCCATTGGCAACTCAACCACAGATCTGGTCGTTGCTGGAATTAATCGCCCCCTGCTGCTTCAGCAGACGCGGCTGAAGCCATCTCTGA
This sequence comes from Hiodon alosoides, assembly GCA_025775065.1. Taxonomy (NCBI): domain Eukaryota; kingdom Metazoa; phylum Chordata; class Actinopteri; order Hiodontiformes; family Hiodontidae; genus Hiodon; species Hiodon alosoides. The sequence continues at coordinate 4,896 of JAOYSI010001562.1, read as the reverse complement.
GCTTTTTAGACCTTCCGTGAGTCCTGAGCCGGTAGTTTTAGGTGATCTTAATCTTGATTGGCTCACACCAACCTCTGATCGCGTAAATAATATTTTAATGGATCTGAATCTGACTCAGTTGGTTACAAAGCCAACAGGGCTAAATTAAAAAACTGACTAAATCTACTTTGATTGATATTAATCTTACTATCAAACCACACAAATATGTTGCTAGTGGCGTGTTGGTACATGATATCAGTGGTCACTGTCCAGTAGTCTGTTTTAGAAATACTAAACAATGAAAAACAGATCCCTAACTAATTAGGAAGATCATTTTTAAAAGTTTCTCCATAGGTTTTTAAAACAATCCTACATAAAGGGGGTCAGACTGTCTGACCTGAATTACTCTAAACTTTTCTGCCTGGCAAAACATTTTGAAACCTTCATACATTTTCAGTTGAGAGTTTTTTTTGAAAGGCAATAATAAAATGACATTTTTTTTATTTTTTAATCCTAGGATTACAAAGAAATCTAAAGAACATGGTTTTGTTCTCAAACATAGAACATCTAATTCTGATATTATATAAGAAGACTTTGTTGACATAGGTTTAGTTCCTCTAAACAGTGTCCACAAGTCTTTTTAGTACACATGACTGTACACTGTATCATACTGTAGGCTGGCCCTCTCTCAGTTCACGCAGATCGATCCATTGCTCTATTTTTATATACGAGGCCTTTTCACAGGAGCTTCCGCTAAATTTAACTTCCTTGTTAACTTTCAGACACGTAGCTGATAACACTTGGCATTAGGACAGGTTAACCCTTGCGGTCCCCTGGGAATCTTCTCAACTCAGAGAGTCTGCTTGGAATTATTTAGCACCTTCCCTGTGGAATGAACTCCAGCACTGTTTTAAATCAAACACACTGCTGCCATTGGGCAAATTCAAAAGACTGGTTGGGATGTGTTATTATGTTTGTAATTGTTTTGACTTCATGCTTTTATTAACAAAACAAATAAATAAAATGCGGTACAAATAGTACAAGTACAAATAGATAAGGGTTTTATTTTTATTTTTTAAAATCTGGATTGTGTATCTATGTTTAATTTATTTTGATATTGAATCTATATTTTACATGTGTCTTGTACACACGGCTCTCTGGCAAAAGATATACATTTTCCTCAATGGGACACCCTGCTTAAATAAAGGTTAATAAATAGTTTAATTCATTCATGGTAAATTTCCCATTAGGATCCGGATGCTCCCACTGAACTAATGAAATAAATCTTTATCTCACAGCAGCCCCTGTGTACATGGACTCAGCTCTTTTGGCTGCTCAGGAACATCTGCAGGTGAAGAACTTCGAGTGCCAAAGACTGCAGTGCAGAAAGCTTGGAAAGCTTGGAAAATAACACTGGCAACTAGCATACAATAAATACGCTGCCGTATCTCACCACAGCTGTCCCAGATCCTATTCTGCCACCAGTCTTTCAGTCACCTTCTTCAATGTTATTTTGCTCTAACAGAAAATTCAGCCGCTTTGCAAAAATCGTACAGCCACAGCGGTTGGCTGAAAAGGTCATGTGGTCTATTACGCAGAAGTGTAACGGGGGAAATTTTCATTCAGAAACATATTCTTCTCATATTGCTACACCGTGAGTGTGGAGCCAGGCGTATCTGACTGAACTAACCTAGTTTTGCGAGGCGTTCTCCAATGTAACGTTTGATTTCTACACAGGGTGTTATTGTTTACCGTAACGCAGAGGGCCCGTGCTCACTCCTAAGGATGCAAATCGGATGTGTTTAAACCCAGCCATTTGAGTCTTCCGGAGCTAAAAATGAATTAAATTACTTCTTTATACGTTAAACACACTGCTAATGTAATTTCCCAGCACAATTGCATGGTCTGCATTTGAGTTCTTCAGGTTTCTTTGGGAAAAAAGGCTTTTTCACTTTTATTTTATTTACTTTTTTTTACAGCATGTCGGAGCAAGAAAATTCAGATCTGCACACTTATTCTGGCTGTAGGTCAGGCATTTCCTGTACTTTGTCGTCCCTATTGTATTCCAATACACAATGACCAAGAGCTTCTCTGGACGCTGGCGATAGTGAGACTTGTAAATATTGATGCTGTTTCAAAGACTTAATCAAACACGTCCAGCCCAATTCAACGTGCAAGTAGTGATTTTTTCTCCACTCTATTTGCCAGCCTATGTGTCGTGCTGCAGATAGCCTCCATGTACATCATACATAAAGTTGTACAGCTTTTGTATTGTTTTTCCAGATTTGAAGGTAGTGTAGAAGCCTGGACACCACAGCCCCCCTGGAAGCCGGCCGTGGGCCCTCTACATTTACGGGGAGCAGTGTGGTTTCCTGGCTCACCCATCAGCCCTGAGGGCGGCCACCGAGCACAGAGGCAGGCCCGCAGTTTTTTTTTTTCCTGAAAGGGCATCTGGTCATTTGGCCCTGGCCGCAGGAACCCAATCCGCGTACCATGGAGCCATCCACACCGCAACCGGACACAGTGGCCAGTGTCCGTGTCGCCTGGGCCGCCCCGCCTGTCCCACGCATCCTTACTGCTCGGGACCGGCTCACCACCGGTCTCATTCTGAATGCCGGCCCCCTCCCCCACCGCCAAAACATCAACACCAAAGCTCTCTAAAGAGAAGGGAATGAGACTTTTACTCTGAGACTCCCGATTTCCATGCAAACCACAGCAGGAAGTGGGGGGGGCACTGACTATCTGAATGAAAAACATTGGGAATCCCTTCCTTTAATCTGTTAATCTGATATCAAAAACAGCCCGAGGGACTGAAGTCACAAGACACACCTGAGGGCAACTATGCCACAGGTCCAAGTTTGAGCGGTGTCCCTGACAGACAGCGCTTACATCATCCACGTCATGCACCAGCTGTGGACTTCACGACGGTGATGCCTGCGAAATCCAGAAAGCCTCTCCATATTCTCCCAACCAAACAAAATGGGGGCACTTTCCATCGAAGAGCTGGCCCGTTCCTTGCTGCCTTGTGTTGGTTTTAACAAAGACCAGTGGACGTCCTTCAGGCCCAGTATCAGCCTTTATGAGCAAATCCATCATTCCAGCACTCTCACACGCAGTGCAGCTGAAGGTCTGCTCTCAACATTCATTCCTCCAAACCCTGCTGTTCAGATTCCCCCTTGCTTCACCATCCAGCGTTAGACATTTTTTTAGTCACAGTCGTCCCACGGCCAAATCATTATGTGCAACCTTTCATTGCCCTTTCAAAAATGGTTTGATTCGACTCACAAAAGTAACCTTATTCTGGGACAATTTACTACGTGGTCCTGTCGTAAATGAAGCCAGTATGATGTAGTACATTTTCCTAAGGGGATAAAGATCGGCTGTTAATCCTATGGCCGAAAGGTAGAGCAATGGAAATGTGCTGATATGAGTGGGACAGACATGGAACAGCTTTTATACAGGTCAGAGGGACAGAATCACTTTGATAATGATAGTGAGAAGTGAATTTGTACTCCTTTTCACATAGCAATTAAAGCGATCACTCACCATCTTTTTTTAAGCCTCTTTTAAATCCTGCGCACATTTCTAGCAATCCATGAAGACTTGGTTTAAAAAAATGTATAGTACCAGTACTGACCTCCATCAGTTTTTAACACCGATTACAATGATTGTTAATGTTTATAACCGTGTTATATAGGGAACTCAGTGTCTCTGAGTTTGCTTGGAACTCTGCTAGGCAGTTGAGGAAACACTAATACCACATTTTAAATATGCAACAGCAAAAATAAATAGAAGATGCTGACCACTTCGTCCTCCTGTTGCAATTCCGAGAAAGCAGAGAGGGGGAGGAGAGAGGGAATGTCATGATTGACATCTGCGCGGTTTCACGCGTCACTCAAGTACAAGACACAAGAGAGCGCTGGGATAAACAGTCAAGCATGGACACACAGTATGTGGACTGTAAGGACAGTGTAAGCCTTTGAGAAACAGTAAATAGGCAGGAGATTAGGCAACGATCCAGGCTAAAGGAAGGTGTGCAGGTGTGAACATTAAATGTGTCCGTCGCCCTCTTGTGGCCACTAAGTGTAGACTCTTCTGAAAATACCAGTCAATAAGATAACTACAGAGGTTAGACAATAGAAACTTTATATAATCTAGACGTCACGGGAATGAATTTACATAAATAAATAAAGAGATACATTACAAAGAGTTACCCCTGACTCTAGACCCAGTTTCAGCTTGCACCTCAATGTCTGGTACCCACAATTCAAGATAAAAAAAAGTTTTTTTTTTCTTTGAGAACCAAAAATGAAAAAACAAAATTCTTACTCATGACAACACAGTCGTATATATTTAAAAAATAAAACTGAAGAGCAGAGCATGTCAACCTCAACATTATCATTTGTACTTACAAACTGTTTTAAATGCAGAAAAGCAACAAATTCCTCAAAGCTTTAGTTTAGTTAATAATAGTGTCTTCACTAATACTAGCAGCTTTGTAATTAAAAAGCAATGACTGGTGAATCACTCTTTACAAAAAAAGTTACATTTAAAATTCTTCTATTATCATCTCCATAAGATAAAAGGGTCTTAAATCCTGTTGAAAAATCATTACATTTTAAAAGACACATAAAACAATATGTTTCAGTGATCTGGGATCAGTAATCAGGAAAGTTACAGTGAAATATTCCAGAGCGATACATCTATAATTCATCAAAGGTGCTACAGTACTTCTGCTGTATCTCAGTGGTCACTCTATTGGATAGTAGCCCGTAGGTTCGATTACAGAAGATCAAATCTTTCCATCTCTAAAATTTAAGAGTACTTGCAGCCAGTTTTTGTAGTTGTGTAGTGTAGTGTAGTAGTGTAGCGTTACTAGCGAGGGTGCGGGGGGTGGTGGGGGGGTGGTGGTGTTGG
>JAOYSI010001561.1:0-16969 GCA_025775065.1 Hiodon alosoides | reverse complement strand
AACACGTCGCCTTTTTTTTGAATTATTGTTACAATTTCCAATTAATTAATATTTTTTTTAATTAAAAAAATTAAAAACAAACAACCCCCCCCCCCCCCCCCCCCCTTTAGGTTCAACTATCTAAGGCTCTAGAGGATACCAGCACCTACAAACTCCAGGCGCAAACTGTAAGTAAAGAACATCACAACTTTCAGAATGGTTTGTTTGTTCGTTCCCATGCCCCTAGCGATTACTCAAATGTTTAATTTAGTTTTAGTAATTTTTTTGTCTTGTGAATTCAATATGAGGCATGTATTTCTTATTAATTTTATTATTATTATTTTTTTTAACTGTTTCTAGACTCAAAGACTATGCAGTTTTCTTGGATCATTAAATTTGTTTGATAATTTATTGCCACTGTTTCAATTACACACAATTATACAATTGTCACAATTATATTTAGAGAAAAATCAACTGTTCAAAGTTCTCAACTGCGTGAGCCTGTATCCCAGCTATGATGCCTTGCTTATTAATGTGCAAATTTTGACAGGCGACAACATTTGAAATACCCTTTTAAAGGTGCAGAATGTATACAAAGGCAATGTTAAGTGTAGCTAACGGTCTAAGAGTGGCATTCATGGTCCAATGTTACTTTAATAGAACATGAAGTTTTCCCTTTTCATTGTACCTTTTCATCCTGAACTAATAGCTACGGTACATTTCGGGAACAAAGCAGACGAATCAACACGTGATCAGTTTCACGAAAACCTTAAGGTCATGTTAGAAATGCTTTTCTTCTCATGCCTCAGAACCTATTAGACCGGCTTTGTTTTATTTACCCTGCATGCTGAAACCGTCTTGATTTCTGGTCCTGTACATGTGTGGGTAATGACCATGGAAACCAAGTGAACGTTGTTTGACTAAATGTTAATCAAAATCACATTCAGTGAGGTGGCTTCGATATGCTGCATTGATCTTTATGCACTGCATCCATCAACCACTGCCAGTTTGCATGTTTCTCATCCTTAGCCATTTATAGATAGCAATGCATTCTCCTGTACTGCTTTTCTCAGGGGGAAACCTGTGGCCGAATAACGATCCATAATTACTTTAGGGCTAGATGCAACATTAATAAATTAAATTTTTGCTGGTTCATAAAATAAAATAAAATTGTTCATTTGTACAAAGTGATTAGATAACTATAATTAATTTAATGTATGATATTGTTTTAGTTTTTTTTCCATTTTATGATAGAGGTAAGCTACAGTATTAAACTGAAGCCTTGGGGAAAGTCTTTTGAAGTGATCAGGGGGACAAAACAAGCACATTCCCTTTAGGGCTCCACAAGCCTCAAGCTTTTGTTCTTACTAATTGCGATTTACTTTTGGAGTGTTTAAAGTTGAAGAAAGGCTGCTTTATAATATGTCTTTAAAAAAAGTTAACCCTCATTAGTTTTTTACTGGAGAAAGAAACAGCCCTTCTTTGACACACCGTTGTTAATTAGCACAGTCGAGACGAGTAGTCCTGTCTTCCTGCCGTGGGCCTTGATCACTTCCCCAAATGCAATTGATTCTTCACCAATGCCAGACAGCTCCTGGGCACTGACTCATTAGTAATCTTGACAATAATTAAAATGGTTGGAAAAGTTAAGTTTTAGATGGACATCACAAAGCAATTCTCAAACGATAACAGGACCTTAGTTTTCCGATAATTCATGTATAATTTAATATAAATTTGAATATAATTTCATCTAAGCAGGTTCGCAGCACTTTAATAAAAAGCCCATTAGTTTACTTCAATATATTGTTCACAAATACAATGCAGTTTATTAACACCATTGACATTGGGTGTTTTTAATATATGTTTACAGTGAACTGAATGTGTTCTTTCCAATTTTCAAAAATCTAAAACACAAAATAATTCATTAGTTGCTAATTGTCCTTAGTGATCAGCTAGCACAGGTACCCTATCAACTTAATATATTGTTCGGATCCTAATAAAAGTCTTATTCATTTTAGTAGCTGTTGCATCCCTAAATCCTAGATTTTAATTAAATTAAATTTAAATTTCCAAGATTTTAAGGTTCCAAGGCTTATGGTGTTTAGTGCTAATTTTATTATTTTGGGACTCAAGCGTTTAAGTGCTATTAATCACAAAAAGTAGAGGAGAACCTTGACTGGCCTTTAAGGCGAAATTATGATAAATTATTTGGTTCTTCGCATGAAGTTAATTTCTGTTATCACACAAAAAAAGACTAGCTCATTATCGAACACACCGTTGACTGTGTTTTTAACTTGTGTGAATAGAATGATTTAAAATGTGTCTGAGAATGCCTGTCCCATCCCTGCTGCAGCAGCTGTAGGTGTGGTGTGCAGCTATTGAACAATACCCCCACAAAGGAAAAAACCGCAATGCCGAAATCAGGTGTATATGTTTGCCTGCTTCTTCCATCCCTAAGACTTAATTCTTTCTTACGCATCTAGCCATCTACCTTTTTCTCGACGTGGGTTTTTTTCGAATCATCATATTCGCCATTTCATTAGTCTTACTTTGGGATAAGTGTGTGCTTTCAGGCAAAATAGATGGCTTCAAGAGAAAAAAAAGAAAACGATTTGATGTCATTTTTAATCAACTTTTGTTTTGGTAAGCCATAAAGTAATCTGAAAGTCTAAACCATTAATAAATGCAGGGTTAACGCTGCTTTTCAGAACAAGAATATATTATCTATAAAAATATGGACTATAAGAGTATTGAATATGCGTGCCCTCCACTAAAAAATCCTGTATTGTGTATATAGATCTTTTTACTGTGGCTTGCCTGATATTAGAATACTGAAAATAGAGCTTGGTTGAGTTCCTTTGCAAGAGGTTAAGAAGTTTTCTTGAACTTCAGAGAATAGCAAGAAGTACATTGTGTCTCAGTCACATGACTCTGTGTTGGAGGCATCACACTTGATAAAATTATAAGGAAATTACATCAGAATCTTTCATACAACCTTTGTAGCATAAGTGTGAATGTATCTAATAACTCGGATGTATCAAGGAAGCGTTCAAATGTGTGTTACAACATAAAGGAATTTATCTTTACATAGCCTCCGCTGTGATGCTGCATTGTGTCTTTGAAGTTGAAAATGTTTTGTAGGTTAGAGTATGTAAATCAATTTATTTCAAATTTCTTTTACTTTGAATTTGATGTCTTGCTTTGCGCGATATCGGTGGAGAACAGCAGTTGAATCGCTTTAAGTTGCAGCCAGCAGCAGCCATCCGCAGAATTTCTTTCCAGATTAGGATAGTTTGGTGCTGCTGTCACCCATGTACCCCCCGCTTCCCTTTGCCTGTAATTACACCTTCAATTTCATTCTTTAGTTCTCTCACACACTGCAAAATAATGACGGCTTTTAGGGGTAAAAGGAAATGTAACTTTGTACAGGTGCTAATTCATGAAAAATTATCTCTGTAGTCCAAAAATACAGGAATGTCTGTGGACATGCGTATTAGTTATGGTATTGCTTTAGTCAGTACCTGCAGGATGTAAGGTGTCCAATAGTACTGTGACAGGACTCCTCAACATTTAAACCAATTAACCCCTGTAAGACCTGCAATCTTGGATTCTTCCACTTTTGTGGTCTCCCTGCTTGCAATGTTGTCCTGACGATGTTTGACGCCCTGTGAAATACACAAATTCTATGGGTTGGTAATCTTTTTGCCGTTTTAAAAAAAGTTGGAAGGGAAAATGAACGCATCATGTTCCCTGTGATACGTGTCAAATCTGAAGACGTTGCCACCTCCTCCAGTGGTATCTTTTAGGTAAAATTTTTGTCGGTAGCTGAAACGGTACAGAAGGATTTTTAAAAAATCAGGTAGCCAGTGAGCCAGACTGTCCTGGAGCATGACACAGCTGATTCTCAGAAAGTCATTTTGGGGGAACAGATGAGGTGCTGTTGGATCAGAACAGTGGAGGGGGTGGCATTCGGGTTGTTTTTATGAAAAAGCTAAACATCATATTAATCCATCATGCCACTGCAAATCTCCCCTCTATATCTTCATTTAAGGCCAGAGACAAACACGATGCACAGATGGTACGCAGGTGGTCCAGGGGGACCTCTGGTTTGTGCCAATTCATCTTGCGCGATGAGCGACTAGCGGCAGCCAGGCAAGGCACAGCCTGCAGCCGCTGCAGAGAGGGACTCACGCTGGACCACACTAAAACCCCACATCAAGCGACAGATTAACTTCTCGAGAAAAAAAAAGCGCTTTAGGTTTCCATTAGCTCTAAGTCAATATTCTCTGTGTTTGGGCCATTGAGTTTGCTTATGGATTTTGTGTGTTTTAGATTTCTGTTTTTTTTGTGATGTTTTATTTGTTGAAGCAGTAGTCTGACATTATCACTTACTCAATTTAGTAAGTGTTTAGTATGTGTTAAGAATTATGCCTTTACCAATGTTTGCAGACTGCTTCAGTGTGTTAAGTTTTATATATTTTTTTATTTTCTTGTAGCACATCACAATAGGTGCCATTCTTTTCTTCAAACCCTTTAAATATTAGAAATTCTGGTGTATTAACAGAACACACATACTTTAAGCTGGTATAGAAACAGTTCCAGTGCTTAATTCTTTATCACAATTGTCTATAAGATCATTTCATCAAATAATTAGCATTTGCATGTTGGCCTCCAGCTATACATGGAGGCCAACATATATGCATATAAATAATATTTTATTATAATAAATATTTTTATTATATGTAATATTTTTATTAAATAATACTCTCCATGCATATAAATAATAAGGCCAGATAATATGTAGTATCTGATTGGCTTTTGTCATCTGTCTTTTGTTTACATTTGACTGAAAAATGAACTCCTGCCTCACTCCATTACTCAGTGTTGATCTGGTATGTTTGATGCCAGCCCTCATGGACAATGTATTACTTTTTAATTGTGTTGTAATTCAGGCAGAAATGGAGCTTGACATCCTGAAGAAGCAGGAGGCAAATGCAGACAACAGTTCCTTTGTGACGGGTGAAGAAGTCAACTCCCTCAGGTGAGTGACTGCAGAAGCTAGTGGCAGTAGAACTTTATTGATACCCGGGGGGGATTGCACCATTACAGCAGCACTGCAAAATATACGCTATCAATTATAATAATTAAAATAAAAACCTTATGTACATAATGCAATATGAACTATAAATATGTATGTGAATAAAACTTTACTTAAATTTACAGTAGTAAATGTAGTGATGTGGTGATAAATAGTAATAAGTTATACAGTAGTAAGTTATCTCCAAGGCCCTCAGCTGACTCAGGGAAGCATTGTAAAGTCTTAATTGCGGTTGGCAAAAAAGACCACCGGAAGTGATCCTTCTTGCCCTTTGGAATGATTAGTCTGAGACATTGTGGGAGACCATGAGATCTAGCAAAGAGCTTTTCAAACCCACACTCACAAGCACATGTATAACCAAGATTTTGTAATTACAGATGGTCCATTTTTTAGCATGGGTGGTTATAGATAAGAAAAGACAGTGTCTTAATAAAGGCCTGCCACTTTTGCCTGAAGAGTAAAGGTGTTGGGTGTCAGCTGGTTTTATTGGTTTTGAGTGCCATGATTATGGCTGCATGCATGCGAACTGCAGATGCTGTACCATTTTAGGTTTTCAATTTACCGCGGATCACTTGTGTGCCAAAAGTCAGTAAAGTCTCCCAATAGAAATGGCATGCAGATGGATTTAATTTAAGCCAAGCCAATGATGACTGTACGGAAATTCAGTGTGAAGTAATGTGTTGTTATTTTTGATGCATCAAGAAATTCTCTCAGTATTTTGTGCTTGTACAGCTGGATTGGCCTGGTAATTTAGCTTATTCTGTTCTATAAAATCTGATTTGTGCAGGTTTGTCCATTTTCATTTATTACTTCAGTTTCATTGTACACAACTTTTTCTCAGCTGTGATTGATTAGTTTAATATTTGTTTTGATCAAAGCTATGCAGTAGGAAAAAAATCGAATGCTGTAATGATACTGCTGAGAATGTTTTAATTAATGGAGCATCATTCAGTGGCGTGTAAGTCAAAGGAACAATGAAAGAACATTTATGAACAAACACATTTTGCCATATTCAGTATAAAAGCATAAGTTATGTTTTCCAAATGTGAACATGAGGAGACAAAAAACCTATTTGAGCAAAATAAAATAACATAAGCGCTGTGGAGTTCTCAATAGGCATGCTACAAGTCGTACTTCCTGACTGCAAGGGTTCTGAACTAAGGATATAATTTACAGTTAACTGTGTGCAACCATGTCATTGCGAGAAATTCCTGCAGGGAAATGCAACGTTGGGGGAAGAGGAAGTAATGAAAACCAAACAAGATTGATTACAAGTCTGGCCATTTAAAAACTAAGTACCATGCTGTTTTACATACCGATTCATCATTCATTTTAGCTAAATATAGGTTCCTGTTGGGAGGAAAATGCACAAACTAAGCAGAAAAAAACATAGTCAAGCAATAATAGTGGAGCAAATGGAAAGCTCCCTAGATAGCCTCCGAATTAGCTGCCACAGTTTCGCTATCTTATTAGACATATCCAGACCCCCTCCAGGCCTCTGTAGTGTGGCCTTGATGCACCTCGTCTTCTCCCCCATGCCTCTGACTTTAGGGCTGGTACCGGCAAATAAATTGTGAAGAGCAGGGAGGATTTGTCTCTGCAAGGCCATTTCTCTTTCCGCGTTCCTCATGCACTGGAGTTACAACCCTAGGGGACTGCATTTCCAACATCCCAGATGAGACGATGTTTTGAGAATTGAGCACTTGCAGCAGGGTGGCCATTATTTGTCAGTAAGCATGATGTTTTTAGCATCACCCCCCCACCAAAAACCCCTCTTTTGAACGGTTTGATTAAACGGAAATGCCTCCCGAGCCACCTCCGCTATTAATTACGCAGTTAATTCAGGAGGCTGTCTTTTAAACGGTAAGAGACAGTGACTCTGTGTGTTGAACTGGACATTTGTATATTACTACCACTCTTTACAGACTGAAGATTGAGGAGTTGGAAACTGAGCGCAGACGCCTGGAAGATCAGAATAATGTTCTCGAGATGAGGCTGGAGAGACACAACCTCCAGGTAAGGTTTATGAAGATAAATCCATTATTTTTTGCACTGTTTCTCATAAAGGCAAATGCATGACAAATAACCTACAGACGTAAAAAATATCAAATTTTATATGGCTAAATCACAAAATAAGTAGAAATGATGAGCTTTTGTACGCAATAACCTTTCTAAGACATTTTTCTTTATTTTGTACTTAAGTTATTCAAAACAACACATTCATTTAAAATATTTAATTAAGTTTTGTAATATGGTCACATAATTTATTCTGATAGGTATGTCTGGACTTTTCGCAGGATAAAAAATGTACTATATATTTTTATATAATTGCTGTTTCATCCAGCACTTCATATGTAAGGTGTATTGTTTCTTAAACAAAAACATTTTACCGAATAAGTCCGTAAAAGCTTGTTATTTTCATGAAAAAAAAGTCTGTAAAAGCTTGTTATTTTGATTTGTTTTGTGAAGTTGGTTTGCAGGCTGACGTTTAACCCCAGGATATGTATGGATGGGGCTTGAGGTGTTCTTGTAGTATAAAACAATTAAACAATATATTATGAACCCTAAATAGATGTGTGGAGTTGCAGTAATTCAGGAAGAAAAATCTTCATAATCATAGCTGCTGTGCTGTCCGTACGTTCATCAGTTTTGACCTGAAGAAACTCATAGCTTCTTCCCATAGCAGGGGCTGCTTCTTCATAAATCTACTCCTCATTGTTAACATTAATTGCTTATTTGAACGTTTTCTTCTGAATCTGTGTAGTTGGACCAGATAGATTTTTTTCATTAAATATATGTATTTGGTTGTAAACCGTGAAATGAGGGAAACTCCGAACTCTTTTTGAACTGGAAATAATCAGCACACTCATTTGAAACCGTAAAACTGTTTTTTTTTTTTTTTTTTGTTTTGTTTTGTTTTGTTTTGTTTTTTAATACATTGTGTCAGGAAAACTTGACAAGTGTGATATAAAATTAGTTTAGGAGTCATTTAGGGCCTCTGTGGCATGCTTACTTACTGTGGCATTTACTACAGGATCTGTCAACTAGACCCTTCTAATTGGACCCTGGCTGCTGGAAAAAAAGATTTTTGGCAATGTTATTGGGAACTTTAATCTTGTCTATTGGCTTGGAGACTTTCCTGCATTAAATAGGAATATGTGTATGGATGTTGTGCCTGTCTTATGTACCTCCTGAGAGTTTGATACCTGCAGTTTATTTTATTTATACTTTAAGGGATATTCCTAGTAATAACCCACGAGCAGCACCAAATTTACTGCCTTGGTTCCAAAGTGCCTCTCTGCAAATTCAGGTACAATTCAAAGGCATGTTGGATAGATAAGTGACAGCATGGTTCCTTGGATTTATTCTGTATTTTCAATATAAATATATTTCTCTGAGCAAATGATAAAGTAAATCTTAAAGTTTACACAATTACAAAAGAGATGATCATTATTGATTAAATCAACACTAACTACTGGTTTGGCCATAAATGCTGTAAATTGGGTGTAAAAAATAAAAAAAAGGTTAAACTACAATATCAGCCTAAATTTTAGGCCTCACTGGCTTAAAAATTGAGAGCAGGAAATGGTGAAAACTGCTGGGACCTTTCCAGAACGTGGTTTCGATTGAATAGGGTTTAGGGTTTAAGTCACAGGTGTTTGTATTTCTACTACCTCAAACACACCCTTTAAGAAGCACATTGTATTGTAGCGTTTTCTCGGAGTGCTACTACTCTGCTGGGTTCAAGCAAGGAGTCAGTCACCGATCAACAGAAAGACGTGCTCTTTATTTCGCACATGCGCTTACGACTGCCTTTAAAAAGGCAGAACTGGCAGTGCAAAGAACTGCATACACATCGACACATAGAAAGCCGTCACATGCACAAGCAAACAAGCCCACGGTGAGGGAACTAAATCATAACTAAAAAGACTCTAGAAGTTATAGTTAACTAAACTAAACTTCTACACATCAACATTAATTAAAACACGAAGCATAAGACACATTATTAACACTATTTACAGTTCAGGAGCTAGGCTTCCCAGCAGCCCCTTCGGGGATGGCTAAAGCCCATTGGCGTGGGAAGCGCTGCCTGCCATCCCTGTTACAGTATTAAGGTTTTTTAAAGCACAGTGAAGGGATTAAAGCCAAAAACATTTTCCTTTTGTGAATTCAGTTTATAACAGGGTTGTCAGTATACTGAAATGCTAAGATAATGTGCCCTATCTTATCAGCATAATGCCATTGTAAAGGTTGTCTTTGTTTAAAAACGGAATATTACCATAAAACGGCAACACTGATGTTCTTGGGCAAAATAAAGACCGTTATCTTGAGAAGAGGTTAAACATGTTCAGCTCTTGACCTTTAGTTAGTCCTGTTTTTTTTTTTTTTTCTCAATGGCAGCAGGTTTTACCGCAATATAACTTTTCCTGGCAAATATTTTAATGGATTGTGCAGTGGAGTCATATTTTATTTGACCAGAACCTCACCATTCTTGGGCCTCCCAGGTGGCTCAGTCGGTAAAGGATCATGGCCAAAAATGTTATCACGGTAAAAAATTTCATATGAGTCGATATCAATAATTATCACGATAAATGTCAAATCATTATTTCTTTTTATGGTCAGAACATGACAAACACTTGCCAAACAGTGGATCATTTCACAAATCTGAGTTAGAACATTCAAAACAATTATAATGATAAAATATTTTTTCAACATAAAAATATGCACGAGTAAAATTAAGTAAAATCCTTTTTTTTCTCAACAAAATAAGTATCTAGATTTAGCCTAACGTGTTGCCAACTCTACTGTTTCCGCTTCTTGCTGTTGGAGGTCTCCATTCACCTCGGTTTCTCTGCTCTTAGACTTTTCTTAACAAACCCATGTGGCAAGTCTTTTTCGAAGACCTAGTAGGAGTGCTGGTTCAATACCGTCTCTTAATTTTTTGTCACAAGGGAAGGGCATTTACACTACGACTGATACCAGCTAAAGGATCCAGCGACATTGAATGCTCAGTAAGATATCAGAAATTTCAAAACATGAATGTATTTATGATTGTCCATTGAATTGGGAATGTTAATTTGTTATTAGTGAGCTCTACATCAAAAGTATGTCTTTTAATTAGATTAAAATAATTGCCGTTGCAAAAGGGAGGAAAATGAATACGTTGAATAGCTGTAATGATAATACGTTGCTTTTTTCTAATGCCTTACTTGGAAGTAAAATTTCAGTCAACAAAGTATCATCCAATAGCTTTAATTTGAATTGTAAGTAAAGTGAGTGTATATATACAAGCCACTGTGTCTGTAAACAATACGACGTGCTGGCCTCTCACCGTGCAACTTACCTTGAGCAATGCATACATCTATTCCTGCGACATGATTGGCATTTGGCAGTTCTTGATTAGTTCGTGATTCAAATAAATTGTATCGAACATTTGTTATATTTATATCGAGGAAAACAATATCGTGATAATTATTGTTATCGTTTTATCGCCCTGTCCTAGACTGAGCCTTACAAGCTGGTTCGAATCCAGCTCATGTCATTCGCCGATTGCAACGAGGACAGCACGGTGGTGGCGTACAATTAGCAGAGTGTCGTCTTTTAAGGGGTGGGTTAAATCGGCAGGGCTTCTCTTGGCTCCTTGCTAACAAGAATCTCCTCCCGGTTTCCCTGGTGCTTGAAGGCTTGCAGTACCATCCAGAGGGATGCGCCTTTCCTTCAATTGGTGCTGAACCTCTTGTGTGGGCTGTGTAGTCTGTGGTGCGGAAAAGAGGTGGCAGTAAGGTGACTAGGATTGGTGAAGCTTATTCATAGTTCCGTGTGTTTTGTTCGAGAGTCGTGGCGATGGGAATGGGAAATGGGAAAAATAATTTCTGATTACAAATAAGTTAACCCTAGATTCTTGCCTTTGGTCTCGCATCGGAAACTTTCAGCCACTTAAGACTATTCCTGTGGAATTGATTTTATCCAAAAGTTTGCAAAACTCATTGCGCTGTTCTATTATAGCATTGACCAGTTTTCTGGCTCATAGATTTCAGAGTAAATTGTAATTCATATGGCTGTTGACAGTTTAATGAAGTTCCCTGCCACCTTGAACAGACACCTTGAGACCAGATGTGCTCCAGCTATAACTACCATCAATTGGAGTGGTAATTTAGCAGTAATAACAATGTGTTTAGGATGGTTAATGGTATTTTAAAGAATGTATTTTGTCTTTTCATCTGCAATGGCAATACAGAAGAGTAGAATATGAGAATCTATTTTAATAAAACTGATTACTAACAAGATTTAATGAAGAACTCTCCTAGTTGGCTCCGTCACCTCTAATTCTGCCTCACAGCTGACTGGCTCTCTTTGAAAATTTTCTTTGATGCTGAGAGTAACGGCATATATAATCAGATGCAATAATCTTTTTTTTTTTCATCCTATCCCAAAACAGCTTGGAAGCAGCAGTGGGCCGTATATCTAAGGAAGTCAGAGACTCATTAGTCATGCACATTATGTAGAAGCAGCTCACGATTCTTACTCAACTTTTCTTTCCTCTGTAAAGCATAAAAAAATTTTCAGACAATTTTTTTGCTACTAAACTTTTAGTCTTTTATTTTCAATGATTAGCTGTAGTACTTGTAGCTTTTTTCGGTGAAGCCTTGGCTCTTAGGATTCTGGCCATTTTAATGGGTAAAAATGAATCTTCTTTTGGAACTATTATATTTTGAGGTGTCTGAGTTAACTTGTGTTTTGTTGAAGAGAGTGCTCTATAAAATGTGGTTGGTAGCTAATAGATAAGCAGTTGTCAAGGGCTATTAGAGGATCGATTGGAAGGCTTGTCTTGGAAGTAGGAAGGTTTTGGTGCTTATGCCATCTAGAAAACTGAATTAGACAAGTTGCAGTGCACAGCTTAGTCAGACAAGCAGACTAGTACATTTTTTAAAAGCCTCACCTTTCCTTCCTAATTTGGTGTAGGCTACAAGCGCCAGCAACCACGAGCAACAAGAAAGCCTAAAGAGGATACTTCAACCCACCGGCCTTTCAAAATATCTCAATAGTCTATTTGTATGAAGCTGCCTGGCTGTTATAATGCCATTCAGAAGATTCATTAGACGTAGATTGTGTGGTTTGGTGATGCGTTTCTAGTTAATGCTGACACAAAACCTGTCTGTGTATTTATAGACATATATTTATGTACTAGTGCTAGTATTTTTAAATCCAGTTCTGTCAATTAGTTTCTTTTGAGCATATTATTCTTATGCCTAGACCCCTTGGGATTGCTCTTGTAGTGTGTACTAGATGTGCAGAGGATAAGTTTAAAGGTCAGAGAGGTAGTCAGTCTCAATTGAAGGTATATAAAAATGGGTAAGGTCTACCTTCATATTGTTATTTATTTAATTTGCCATTTTATTAAAATAGATTATTCTCTGTGTCCAAACCCCCAAAAATATAATCTACAAACCGAATGTATTCTGAAGGCTCTCTCTCCAAATATACCATTTCCCCATGTATGCTGTGGCAAAATGCGTTCCATATTTAGATCAAAATGACTGAACTTTTCGTACATAATCCCCCTATTTAAGGGCACCAAAAGTATTGGGAGCGATGAATATAATGTCCAAATTAAGCACTCGTTTCGTATTTGGTCACCTGTCTTATACATGCGATACCTACCTGAAGTCTGTGAACCATTGACCCCAGATGCTGCGCATTGTCTTTGGTGAAGCTCTGGCAGGCCTGTACTGCACCTGAAAAACTCCCCTAGTTGCTATGGCAGTATTTTTGAGGTCATTGTCTTGCTGTATGATGAGTCAATGTGCAATGAGTTTGGAGGCTTTTGCTGGTACTTGAGCATATAAGATGTTTCTGTGTGCTTCAGAATTCATTTGATTCTGCTGTTAGCAGTTCCATCATCAATGAAGAAAAGTGAGTCAGTTCCAGTGGCAGCCATATGTGTCCAAGCCATAAAACCCCATCAACTACATTTTACAGATGAGGTGGTATGCTGTGGATCAGTGGGCAGTTTCCATACTTTGTAGTCTTTTTCCTCTTTCCAGTAATCTGGTACATCTTTGTCTCTTCTGTCCACAGTACTTTTTCACACAGCTATACAGGCTCTTGTAGGTATTTTCTAGCAAAGAAACCCCTGCAATGCTCTTTCTGAGGTTAAGTAGTGTTTTTCCACCTTGCAATCTAGCCTTTAGTTCTACTGGTGAAGTATTTGTGTAGATGGTAGTGTAAAACATCCACACCTACATCCTGGAGAGTATTCCTGTCAGACAGCTGTCTGTGTTTATTCTTAGGCCTTCCTTGGACTATCAGGCCTCTTGTTAATGGTAGGCCTATTAGATTTCCTAGATTAATTTTCCACCTCATAATGACTGCCTTGACTTTCATTGACACCTCTTTGACTCAAGGCTAGACATTGACAGCTGTCTTATGTCTGCAAAAATGATGGTGTGTGTGTGTGTGTGTAAATTTGAGTTTAAAGAAGTGTCTGTGTTCAGTAGCCGTGAAGGGCCGTCTACAGTTGTAGTCGGGGTCTGCTGGGAAGGGAAGCGTTCTCTCCCTCCTGCCCTCCTTAAGCGACTTTACCCCTGGGAACTCTGCAGAGAACCTCCACCGTGTACGCAGCCCTTCGTTAATCCTTTCAACAAGGCAGACAGGCAAGAGAAGCTGACTCGGGGGGGCCCACTCAACCGCTCTTCTCTCACTGGTGATCCGTTATAGGGAGCCCCGCTGTCAAAAGACGGCCTTGCACGTCTCAAACTTTCCAACTAAAGTCATCATAATGTCTACAACACGTGTCTGTGGCTACAAAGAGGAAGTTTAAAATTCTCGACTCGGTGGTCAAACTCGCCCTTGAACCTTTTGAAACTTTAAAGACAGCGGAGCAAAAGTCTGAGGCGTAAAGTTTTAGTTTGAGTGTGTTTGCTGCTGATGAGAAAAGGGGCCTTTGGAGCAAGTGTGTTGAAATTTTGACCTGGTGTCGTTAGTGTCAAGTCCTCTCTTTGCCTTTTGCTTTGAGCTTGTGCTGATTCAGGCCTTTGAATTTCTGGATGTTTGACAGGTCTCACACCTGAATTGCAATCCTGGTTTGATAGTTGATAGCTTGGTAAATGAGGTCAGGTTATGGAGTGTACCAAATTTACTTTGTTTTTAAACTGGGAGGACAAGGTCGGACGAGTGCTGCAAAATGCATTCTACCATAAATCAGCTTGTTGATTTGTTTTAAAAATGGTTTACAGTTTGTTTGGAATAACCAGAATTTCCGAAATGTATTATATGTGTGCGTGCTTGTGTGTGTGTGTATGTATATGTATATGTATATGTATATGTGTGTATATATACATATGTATGTATGTGTGGTTATAACGACAGTTTTTGAGTTACTTATACTGCAACGCTTACTGTGCTTGGCAAGTCTGCTTTATATAATTTTATACAGATCGTGTTGTCGGTCATCTGAGGTGACAATGAAAGTTCATTGTGGTTTTAAAAATTTTTATTCATTAATTTTTAAACTGAAATGTGAATGCAATAAGGTGAATATTGTGATTAGTTCTGGCACTCCTCAAATTGTCTTTTCTCCGAGGCAAAGCTGCCATTTAGTAAAATCTGGTGATTCTAACTTGCGGCTAGTGATGAAAGCAGGAACCAGCATTACTGATCTGGTGTTGCATTGCATCATCAATTTAAAGATTGGCCCTCTACTTAGGACTTAAACAAGTCTATTGAAACGTGACTGAATGGGGCTTCAGCGTCCTTCCCCCTTGGAATTAATGCCAATTTAAATGTCTCTTACATCTTACGGTTTACGAAAAATAACTGAAGTTACCCTCCTTGGAAAGCAGGCCTGCACATATGTCTGTTTTAATTCTTCTCCAGCTTAATTGGATTGCTGAACTTATTAATCACTCTATTGAACAAATTGAACTCTTCCACACAGTCTGAATCAGGTAATGATTTCAAGGCACCACTAAGAGCATTGGGACCAGAAACCATCAGGATATTAAATGAGTAGGATTATACACTGAACACCGCCCACAATCCTCCAAGCAGCATCGCAGCTTCAGATATCTTAGATTGGACCACAGAGCTTTGTGACACCCGAGTGAATCATTGCCATTATCCTGTAGATTGTTTACTTCCCTTTCT
Source organism: Hiodon alosoides (assembly GCA_025775065.1). Taxonomy (NCBI): domain Eukaryota; kingdom Metazoa; phylum Chordata; class Actinopteri; order Hiodontiformes; family Hiodontidae; genus Hiodon; species Hiodon alosoides. The sequence continues at coordinate 1,746 of JAOYSI010001561.1, read as the reverse complement.
CCCTTTAGTTTCACCTACCAGAAGTCCGCCCATCATACTGTGTTAAATAAAGTGAAGGCATCTTTTTTATACAGGAGGATCTTGTTGACAGTGTGTCAGATTGCCTGTGTATCTTTGGTGTAAGAAAGTGAATAACATCTTTATAGTCCTTTGAGAAATCCCATTGACTTATTTGATGTATAAACATTTGAGGCTCTGGCCGGTTGTATGCTCTCATGTGGTTCAGCAGTGTGCTTTAGGTGCTCCATTAAAAAGTCAGCTGTACATGTTGCTCATCAGATATGAAATACAATTACAATGGCTTGCGTGGTAGGTAGGTCCTGTTTAAAATTTACTGGCTCAGAAATACAGCAAGTTACACAGTGGATGCTGTTCCGAGGGTAGTAGAAACTCCTGCGGTAAAGAGGAGAGGTAAGTTAATGTAACTCCCTTCGTATCTGCCTGGTGCTGTCAGTGTTACGCAATGAATGACCCGTCTTTCTGGTTCTCTTAAGCATTACCGAATCACTATTCAATAGGATTATAATAAAATATTAGCTTGTCGATTAAATTTTACTCTGTCACTCAACAAAATACCATTTTAAGCTTCTCTGCTTGAGATTACTAGTGCCCATGAGGTAAAACATTGGTTTAAATGTATTTTATAGGGCTGTTTGATGTATCAATTAGGGGAGCTCCTCTTTGACCTGCATTTAAAAATGAAGACACCCATCCTACAAGGTCTCATACTTTATTTTTTACCAGCCAAATCATGCCTGGTACACTCATTTACATTTTTAGTCCACTAAACAAGTGTCCATATCCAGTTAGGTCTTTTCGTCATTTCATTACACGTACAATTGAAAATGCAAAGCTAGTTTTAAAAAATGTGCAGGTGATGAGCCCAAAGCATGCACTGATGAGCATTTTAATGACCCCCCCCCCATGTTGTATACCAACCCTTTTCCATCTTCTTATTAAAACTTAACCGCCCCCCCCCCCCCCCCCCCTTCTTTTCTTCAAGACCTTCATGCTAATTTATCATGCAGGAAGGCAAATTATATCTTGTGAAGTAATCAAGGCCTGCGCGACACTGTCATTACCTTCGGGCTGCCGGGCCTCCGATTGCTGCCTCGTTAGCAATTTCCTCCTTGGCAGCGTCGAAATGATTTCAACCGGCAGCTCTTGCATTATTAAATTGATAATGAACAAAGAGAAGCACAGAAAATGTTCCATTTCGTTTCGCATTGCTAAACGCCACACCAGAATTTCCCTACGACCCTCTCGGATGACTGCGCGTCCATTCAGAAATGTTGGTTAACTGTAGCGTTTTTTTTTTTTCACGTGGAAATGGATATGGATGGCAAACACTTTCACTGAATCAATGATCCACTTACTGACACCCTTCGATGGAGTTAGCTCCATTATTTTCCATGCGCGTTTCCATTCTGAAGAAGTAGCGCTTTGATGCTTTCATCAAGCTGTGCAGCAAGTGTGCAGTGCTGCAGCAGATTAAGCATATGTGCTTGGGGCGAGATATGGATAAATATGTAGCGCATCTTAGTGGTTCGATTCAATTCATAAATAAAAATGCCGCCTCCTGTTTTGTTGTTTACTTTGAGTAATTTTATTTATTTATCAAATAATAATTTATATATTTACCTTTTTTTGTTACTCATCCTTGCGTTCGTGTTAAGTGTTTGTGGGGGGGCGGGGGGGGGCGGGCGGGGCGGGGGGGGGGGAGGGGATGTGAGGATTATGCTGGGG
>JAOYSI010001560.1:0-16969 GCA_025775065.1 Hiodon alosoides | reverse complement strand
CACGTCTTCTTGTTAAAGCGGTGTCTGAGTCTATGCTTGAACCCAGCAGAGTAGTAGCACTCCGGCAAAACGCTACACTATCATTGCTTTCACATGTTTTTACAAATGTCATCAGATATTCTGATTCTCAAATATGTTGTAACAAACATATATCATGAGGTTATAATACTTATTTAATGATTGTATTTCTGACGAAATCAAAAGTCACACATGCACTGTAAGCAACTTTTCCGTGTGGCTTGTCAGGATTACCATTGTTTCCTAGATGTTTGCCATAGCTAGCTCATACCTTGCATTATAGCCCTTTCCAAAAACATTTGACTGCAAATGTATGGAGAAGATAATGAAGAAATGGATTATCTGACTATTATCGGACAATTAATTGAATAACGTGAAAACATATCATTACAAAACAAAACAAAATATCATTACACCAATGCTTAGTCACATGTAGCTTAGTCACAGACAGCTACAGTGCTGTACATGTCCTTTTCTCATTTCTTCATGTCTACTCTCTTTACTTTAAATGTGGCAAATTATAGACTTTGGTAACTGAACGTCGCTAATGTTTGTTTTGTTCTTAGGTGGTTTAAATGCTTATTTTGACTATGTTGTCGAAAACTGTCACCGTTTAAGAAGTTATGAGTCGGTTTATTATTAAATAACAGCAATTGTTGCATAATTTTCTAAACATTCAGTTGCAATATTCTAATCAAATGATGTTACGCTATTTGATGTTACGCTGCAGGAACTGCTTTCGAACGATTGCATATATGTGATGGTATGCAAGAGAGCACTTCTATAATACCAACATCACAAGTCTATTTAGAAAGATCTGGTGGTCAATAGTTCCAAATGCAGCACTAAAGTCAAGAAGCACTTGCACAGACAGAGAGTTGTTATCAGGGGCTATTAGGATAGAACTTTAATAAGTGCTGTCTCAGTGATGTAGCCTGCACGTAAACCTGACTGAAGAGTCTCAAAGGTGTTGTTACCTTTTAAGAACAAAGTTAGCTGTTAGCAACAGTTTTTCAAATATTTTAGATAGAAAAGAAAAGAAAAATTCTTTAGAAATGTTGGGTCCTGGTTTTTTTTCAACAACAGCTAGTTTAAGCGATTTGGGAACATACCCCAACTGTAGCGATGTGTTGATGATATTAAGCATAGATGAAGAGAGTACATATACTTTACTAACTGTTTTGGTTCTGGGTCCATCAATAATTTTGTAGATTTATTGGTTTCAATTTGAACATAATTGGTTTTTTCGAATTGGCATATCATACTGTGAAAAAGTCTTAGCCACATGTAAAAAACATTCTGTAAAGCAAAGATAATTTAAAAAATAAAAAGTTTGAAATGAAAAGTTTATCAATGTAAAATAAATTAACAGTAAACAGTAAAAAAACTAACAAAAAATAAAATGTATATATGGTGTGACCACCCTTTGCCTTTAAAACTACATCAATTCTCTGTTGTGCAGTTTTATAAGGAAATCAGCATCTAGATATTTACAAGCATCTTGGAAAACTTTCCACACTTCATCCACAGACTTGGCTAGCTTGCATCTGTCTGTCCAGGTAATCCCTCGATGATGTTGGGATCAGGGCTCTGTGGAGACCATACTATCTGTTGCAGAACTCCTAGTTCTTCTTTTGGAAAAAGAATGTTCTAATAATTACCCTTTTCTACTGACACATTAATGCAGAAGACAAAAATAAACATTGAAGACTACATTTATGTAAAATAGCTTCTGTGACTTTTGCACAGTACTCTATGTTTCGAGGGGAAAAATGCTGAAGAAATGTTGTCTGCTCATTTCTATTTCCACATACTGGTAATAAAATCAGATGAGAGTCAGATAAGACAGAAAGAAAGGTTTAATATCTCTGCTCTTATTTGTTCAATCGTTGAATTAAAAAAGTTCAGTTATTCATTACTAGTATGGTGTTGGGAGATATTTAAATGGTCGGCTGCGTGACTATTTGTTAATTTAGCAACAATATTAAAATGGAAAAATTGATTATTCTTATTTTCTTCTGTGAGGTTAGAAAAATAATTTGATCGAGTAGATGTTAGCACATGCTTGTAATTTATTTGAGTGCCTTTCCATGCAAGATAAAAATAAATAAAAACCCAGAAATTTTCTTCACTATTTTTGTTCCATTTTTCCATAAGATCCATCTCAGGGTCTTATAGATCTCATAGATCACATAGTAGCTGGCAATATCCAAGGTAATCACTAGGTCTAGCGTATACTACGATAATGTGTGGGCTGACGTACATGTTTTAGTGGCTCAGTAGCACTGTCAATGTGGATGTGAAAATCCCCAACAAGCATTTAAAACACCTACTTATACCATTTTCTTATCAATGTGTGAATTATTCAAATACCTACTTTTACATTCAATTCTGATTAGACTTTCTGGACAAACCCCTGAGCGGATTTGTTAAAAATTCGAAGCATTGTAGACATCGAAACAGGACTCTCGTTTGTCAACTAGGGCAATTCAGACAATTATGATTTTCGACAAAAGAAGATAATCTCTCCAGCTTGGATGGAGCCTGTCTCACTTCACTAGGCCAGGCTTTCCCCAATGTGTATTCCAGTTGTCTATAAAAGCTACATTGTTTGATGCACAGCAGTCGGTGTGTCTCAGTCGGATTTCATTTATGCTGGCAAATCCGCCTTTACCTTTAACCAGCGTTTTAAAATTTGATTCAATGTCAGACAATCTGGCACCTGAGGTACAATTGACTACATTCAAGTTGTCTTTATAAATACCAATGATGAGCCAATGGAAAATGCTTTTCTCAGTAGATGTGTTACTAAGTGGAAAATGTTGCTAGTGTGTCATCGCTGAATTTTGCCTTTTTTGAATCATGACAAAACTTGGCTGCTGAGACTCTATGAGACGTAACCTTCCTGACAGATACATCCGGAAGGGCTGAAAAATAAACTAGAAATATCTCATAAAGCCTCTGGGTGTGGTCAATTTAAACATGTCACACTGAGAGCAGAGGAAAGTGGAGTTGGAAGCCATTTCTGACCTTTGTGTTGAAGGTGGGGTTGACGGCAGCTGGTAATTAGTCCGGAGAACATTATCACGTTTGCTAAAGCTCAAAGCCCAGGAAGGCAGGTTAAAGCAGTCAGACTGAACAAAAAAAAAGATGTACCGGCTAATAATTCTGTTTATATTATGTGAAACATGATTTATGTCTATTCTATTTTTAATTTATTTAGACAATTTACAGCAAAATCAAACTTTTCAAACAAGCAACAAACAAGTGTTAATTCCAAAGCTCAGCTTTTATAACTTGGCAAATCACAATATCAAAACCACCTCAGTCATACACAAACCAACCACAGAAAAAGATGATTGGTGGAGGGTAAGTTGTTAGAGGCAGATTGGTTTTGGTTGCTTTTGATTAGTAAGGTTGCAAAGCTAGCCATTGCTAAGAAGCCATTTAAAAGCAAAAATTACAAATAGGGTTATTTAACACCTATTGAAAGATGATAACTACCACTAACCCACTGTGTTCACACATTGTCTCCAGGAAATTGAGTTCTGGCAGTAGAAAGTAGAAAATAGGTATATTTGTGCTCATAGAAAGCATGCATGTAATATCAAGGTCGAAAGAGCTTACATGTCTAATCATCTCTTTATTTATCCGTCCATGAATAATACTTTTCCCCATACATTCTGTTTATATGAATCTTAAATGGAATGATGATCCTTGTTTGTTCCACATCCACATTTTTTCAGTAAATCATAAACACCATGTATTTGGTGTTTGTATGGGTATCTCTGAATGACGATGTGCTTATCGGTCCCAACAAGAACAATAGCCTGGTTGAGGTGCTGCTACGGTTCAGAAAGGAACAAGTGGCTGTGACAGTGGGCATGCAGCAGATGTTCCACTGCTTTGTGGTTCATGAAGATCATCGGAACTACCAGCTGTTCCTCTGGTACCACAATAACAACCTGGACGATGAGGTTGTTGAGTAAAGAATGTGAGTCCACATTTTCAGTAATAGCCCATCCCCAGCAGTGGCCATATATGGCCTTAGGAGAGCTGCCTTAAAGGGTAAGGGGGATTATGGAGCAGAAGCAAGGCAGGAACTCGAGACAAACTTTTATGTCAACGATGGTCTCTTATTATTCCCCATAGAGATGGAAGCTATCACTCTTCTCCAGAACACTCATGGCCCTCTCAAACTTCTGCCTGCACTAGATGATATGAGAGTCCAGATGACCTAGCTAAGGGGCTGAAGGATTTGGATCGGACTCTCCTCCCATACACAGAAGTATCAGGGTAAGCCGCAACGTCGCGGGGGATGTCTTCACATTTCAGGAGGCTTCAGCAGAGAAACCATACACTAGATCTGAAGGCTTCTCACCGATCATATCCAGTAAGCATTTGAGGAAAGGTTTTACTCAGAGAGCTCGCCATGGAGGATTGAGCCTGGGATGCCCATCTCTCAGAAGAGAGTTAAAAGGAATGGGAGCTGTGGAGGGACTCACCGAAAGAGCTTGAGCAGGTCAAGATCACTAATATACCTCCATCTCTCTCAGCTAAGCACACAAGAAAGAGATGTGCGTCTTCTGTGATGCATCCACAAATGCCATTGCAGCTGTAGCTTACCTGAAGACAACTGATGCCAGTGGGAACATGTTGGCTTCATATTCGGTAAGGCTAAGTTTGCTCCTCATCCTGAGATCATTGTTCCAAGACTCGAGCTGTGCACTGCTGTTATAGCTGGGGAAATAGCAGATTGTTGATGAGATTGACATCCAACTCAATGTTTTCACATTGTACTCTGATAGTACAGTGGTCCTGGCTAACATTCACAACAACTCCAGATATTTCTATGTGTATGTGACGGGGGTGCAACGTACCAGGAGTTCTACTAGCCTGGAGCAGTGTCCCTATTGACTAAAACCCTACCTATCATGCCTCCAGATCAGTCCCAGCAGGCAGCTTGACTCATAGCATATGGTTGACAGGACCAGCTTTCTTGTTCAGGTCAGTGGAGCCAAAACCTTTCACGCGCCTTTCAACTTAGTTGATCCTCAATCTGACTATAAGATCCGCCTGCAAGATCCACCCAAGATAAGATCCACCCAAGCGATTCGAGAAGTCCTCAAGTTGGCAGCAGCTACAAGGGATGGCAAATCTGCGACAAACCCTGCTCCAATGAAAAGCTGTAAATGAGCAACGAATCATCATGCAACCCAGTACTTCAAAGGACACTGAACAGCAGCGATGCAACATACATTAAAAATTCCTAAAAAATTAAAAGAGTGTTTGTAAACATTGTAATGTACTTTTGCCTTTGATGTTGAACGTTTTTTACATATGTTTCATACATACACTGTTTGTATTTAATTGATTTAATTTGAATTAACGTGTTAAGTTTCTAGCGTTCTGTGCCGCCAATTCAGTTCTGAGATTGTGTCATGAATTTGTTGCTAACTGTAAAACACACTTCTCAGTTCTCAGTTCACCTTATAAAAGTTTTAGGAATTGGTTATTACACCGTAAAACCATAACAGTGTTAATAAAAGGCATTTTCGAAATAACCAAAATTACATTTTTTGGAAATCCCAATGTCTCAATTTACATTGCCTGATAAAAACCCTACTAGTGAAGTTCAGTGGAACGGCAAGGATCTGGCTACCAAGACAGGTGAGCACAGAAATTAAGATAAGGCAGCCATTGTGAAGGAGAAAGTGGGAGTGATGCCACCCGGCCCACCCAGCAGTAATGGACCAGGCAGATGGCACAGAAGGAGCAGAAGGAGAAGGGAAGCCCCTTTAAGGCTGACCAGTCTAAGATTCCATGCCTGCTGATTGCCAATAGTCCTCAGCCGGGTAATTAATATAATATATGTAATACTGAAGTAATATACACTACCGGTCAAAAGTTTTAGAACATCCCCATTTTTCCAGTTATTATTGAAATTTAAGCAGTTCAAGTCCAGTGAATAACCTGAAATGGTACAAAGATAAGCGGTAAACTGCCAGAGGGTTAAAAAAAAAGTTTAGGTTACAAAAAACTTAAAATTAATTTACATTTTAGAGTTATATAAAAAGGCTAATGGGTTACAACTTACAGCTGTTCTGCAGCAATGAAAGTAAATTTAGCCTTGAAAGTTGATGCTAACAATTCCTATAGGTGTCCCAACTTGTTGATTACTTACAAACCCTCTGTCTGTATGAAAGAGTGTTGGAACAGACTGTGTTTTCTACACCCTCTTACGCATTATTTGGACAGTATTGTACTGCAGGAAGTAGTATATTTCTCTCATAATGGAGAGAAAAAGGCAATTAACAAAGGAAGACAGACAGACTATTATAACCCTTAAAAGTGTAGGTCTTTCCTTTAGATAAATTGCAAAGAAAGCCAAGGTGTCAGTGAGTACAGTTTCCTACACCATCAAAAGGCACTTGGAAACTGGAGGAAACTCTGACAGGAAGAGGTCTGGCAGACCCAAAGCCACAACAGAATCAGAAGACAAGTTTCTGAGAGTCAACAGCTTGCGTGATAGGCGGCTCACAGGACAACAGCTTCAAGCACAGCTTAACACTGGTCGAAGTAAGCAAGTCTCAGATTCAACTGTGAGAGAAGACTGCAGGTTTTGGCAGTAAGAAAGCCATTGCTAAGATGGCAAAAAAGAAAAAGAGGCTTGCTTGGGCCATGAAGCAACGCCAGTGGTCTACTGAAGACTGAAAGAATGTCTAATGGACCGATTAATCAAAATTTGAAATCTTCGGTTCATCACGCAGGGTTTTTGTACACCGTCGAATAGGCGAAAGGATGGTTCCTCGGTTTGTGACACCAACTGTCAAACATGGATGAGGAAGCATGATGGTCTGGTGCTCTTTTGCTGGATCCAGAGTCGGCGACTTCCACAGAGTGACTGGCACCCTGAATCAAAACTGCTACCACAGCATTTTGCAGCGCCATGAGGGTATTGCACTGGTATTGGGTATTGACTGGTAAACGCCTAGTTGGTGAGGGGTTCATCCTACTGCAAGATAATGACCCAAAACATACCTCCAGGCTATGTCAGAACTACCTTAGAAAAAAAGAGAAGACGGTAGGCTTCAAATTATGGAATGGCCAGCACAGTCTCCAGACTTAAACCCCATCAAGATGGTTTGGAATGAACTAGACAGAAGGGTGAAAGCAAAGCAACCTACAAGTGCAACACATTTGTGGGAACTTCTGCAACGGTGTTGGGAAGAACTTTCCGAACAATATTTGATTTTCATTGTAGAAATAGTGCCACAAGTGTGTCTGGCTGTTACATCTGCAAAAGGTGGCTACTTTGATGAGTCAAAAATTTAGATTAAATTTTGTTAAACAAAACGATTCCATGATTTCTTTTTTTATCTCTAGTTGTTTATTTGTTCGATGCTTTAATTTCAGAGTACATTGAGACATTAAACTGCGTAAATTTCAATAAAAACTGGAAAAATGGAGGTGTTCCAAAACTTTTGACTAGTAGTATGTGTATGTATACATATACATATCGAGTGTCTGAAGGACTTTCTTTTACATTTTCGTGTGGGAACTGATGCTGAAGAGCAGTTGCTAGCCCTTCAGGGAAATTCTTCTGCTGCTGATTATACCCTCGAGTTCTGCACCCTGGCAGCGATCAACTGATAGAATGAGAGCGCATTGATCATGGTATTTCGACGGGGACTGAATGATGACCTCTAGTCAGAACTTGCATGTCAGGATGATGGACTCACAAGAAGCTCATTTAGCTCAGGGTGCGTTTGGATAATCTTCGAAGGAGGCTCTCCCTTCCACATTAACTCAACTGACATGACCCTATTCCACTAGTCAGTGCTTAACTAGAGCAAGAACCTGTGCTGCTTGGTAGCACATAGATGTCACAAGAATAAAGGCCTCCATTGTGGTTTGACTGGACATTTCAGCGATACCTGTCCTACTTGTCCCAAGGCTTCTTTAGCTTCCACAGCCGATCAATGCCCCCTTTTGTTTTGTAACCAGTATATATTCCGAGTTAAACTAACATGGGGATTAGAGAGAGTCATTGTTTTTGCTCTAATTGACTCAGGTTCAGCAGGGAACTTCATCAACAGACAGACGGAGAACCACCTTGGAATTCCCCTGCTGCCTTGTAAAGGCCTTAGCTTTGCTAAAGAGAACGCACCCCTTTTCAAATTAAAACTATCAATAACTATTAGCTCCAGACAAGTCTCTCAAATGACCAGTCCTATCACCCTCCAAACAAGCTTGTTGCATAAGAAGGAAATTACTCTTTTCATGATTGACACCCCTGGTACCGGTAATCCTTGGATTCCCCTGGCTATTCTATCAAGACTCAAATATCTCCTAGCGGAATACCAAACTAAAGTTGTAGGGTAAGCAATGTTTTTCTCAGTGTCTGTGCCATGCCGACTAATGCAGATTGAAAGCCCTTCTATGACAGCACCCCCTGGAAATTCCGGATTTTGCTGTTCTCTTCAGCAAAGCTAAGGCCATTACGTTGACCCCCCACCGAGCTGTGCTATTGATTGGCTCCCTGGGCTTTCACCTCCAAAATACATGTCTACCTTCTTTCTCTAGCTGAAAGTCAAGCCATGGAGTCAAGCCTTTGGGTATAATTCAGCTCTCAACGTCCCCTGAAAACTCTTGTTTTTTGGTGTTCTAAGGCCCTGCATAGACCGATTCTCCAAGGCTTGCAGACTTGTCCCCAGCAAAGGCCTCCCAACAGCTTTTGGAATGACTGATGCCCGGTTCCACCATGTATTCCAGAAATTTGGTTTGCCTGGCCCTCAATTCATTTGGATGGAGTACGCACAGAACTTAGAAGTTCATTGACCGGTTGAACACCTTTTCAACATCCTAGGTTTCCAGCTGCCGCTGATTCCATGGTTTGGAAAGCCATCTGACTGGTTTTAATGGAACACCAATGTCTGGCAAGCAGCTTATGTCCGCCATCAGCAAGCCACTCTAACTTGAGCCTCAGGCTCAGGTGGACCGTCACAGTAAGCCAGCTTCCAAGTACCAGCTGGGTTTGGCTCTCTCTTTTCCCGGAAGCTCATGTTTCATCAGGCCCCTTCATATTGTGTGGCAAGTTAATCCGGTCACCTACTGGCCCCAGTTGCCTGCCTATTTTAAGATCTCCCCCAACTTTCATGTCTCGCTCCTCAAGCCTGCAGAGGACGACGTGGGTCAGCAATCGACTCCAGCCACAAGACCTGTTGCTGCTTCTCCACTACCCTTGGACTTGGAAGGTGGCCCAATATATAATGTCTGAGCTCTGCAAATAATTGCAAAGATTTGATCAGCACAAAGATATCCACTGCCAATTGCCTGTATGCATCTACTTTGACAATATCAAAGAGCAAGTTACCTTTACTTTCCTGAAACTATGGCCACCAAAAAAAGCTGCGTTATTCCAGTGCAGGCCAGCAGTGGAAAAAAGAAGCTACAAGTTTGACTTCTAAATTCTTGCTAAAAGAAGCCATTTACTACCTTAGAAATAATGAATGACCATTTCAATCTAAGTATTCATGATGTAGTAAGTTAAATATATATATATATATATATATATATATATTTAAAAAATATATTTCATTGTTGCCTTTGTATTACATATGCTGACTAACAAAAATATAATATTGTAATTTTATTTAATACTCATGCTTTGTTTTTTTAAATGTGGCCCTGGTGGAAAATGTTGAAGAGCCCTGATTTAATGTATTTATTTGAGCAAAATTAAGTAGAAAGTCATCAATTTCAACATATCTGCTATGTTTATGCATTTGTAACACCTCCAGTAACACCCCAGATCAGGCTTAGATGGTCTGATTCTACCGATGACTAATTATCCAATAAACATTCCTCTACACCATGTACACTTACATTCTGCTCCCATTTGTCCAGCACTCTCCAGACTTTGTATCTGATTCACATTTTTACCCCTCACTCCCTCCACTCTGCGCAAAGTCTTGTTTGCTGTTCCTATGATCCTGAGTGTTTGTCTTCTAGTGCCTGACTCCCTGTATTCCGATCAACTGTTTCCGAACACCTTCAACAACAACTCTTTACTGTTTTTTAGGGATTGATGCAGTACGCATGAATCTTGCAAGTTTGACTGTGATTCCTGTCCTGCCCTCATGGATCTTGTTTGCTTTTCCAAATAAAAGTTCCACACATGGGTTCTATCAAGGAGCCTAGTACCAGTCGAAGGCTCCAGTACTCCAGTAACTGTCTTTGTTACATTGTTGACCATTCTAGTGAGATGTCAACTGATGTGATATAGGAGGTCTTACATGACCCATGATACGTAAAACAGGCAGTGGGAAGGTTTTTAGGCTTTTGTTGTACAGTGTATCCAGTCTTCTTTAGGGAGGCCGATTTAGGAAAGGACAGTTTCTGGATAAACCAATGCTTTACAGAGAGATAATTGTCTTACCCCTCATAAGACATTTTAAATCTTGTGAGGTATAAGGGCACAGAAGCAGCAAAGCCAGGGGATAGCCATTAATTATAAAAATTCAGAACTACATTTTAAAAAAGCAGCTAATAAAAAGTTATTACAAATGCTATAATTAATGCTGATTCCCACCTTTTAAGTCATCGTCCCGAGTCGACCCGCACTGGTTGAATGCAATCCATTTAAAGGACAGCGATTTTCTGTAATCACACAAACCCTCAACTCTCAAAACAGTAAAGCCCCCTCCACGACCAAGTGTTTCCACTTAATGTTTGTTACATTTTTTTGACATTTTTCTCTACGTTACATTCCAGTAATTTATTTATTGCTTCCTTTATGAGCTGAAACCTCACGGCATATTGCCTCAATCAAAATATCTACACAGAAATACTTGCATATTCTCAGGCCTACCAGGACTTGGAATAATATTACAAATAACTCACAGGATTGTTATGTTCCCTGTAGCACAAACAAACATAAAGCGATCTGCCTGCTCATTTCTTTTTAATGCTTTGAATGTTTTTCAAATCATCTGAATGTGTTCTTTTGTGGAACACAAATTGAATTTTTTTTTTATTTTATATATAGAAACAAACAAAAATCAAGTGTGACTGTGATCAATGACATGACTGAACTCATATAAAAGCTAGAGTATAAATGTAAGATGTACATTGTTGAACACACGGTGCGAGAGCTTAATATGTGTAGTTGGATTACATGTTATTGTTCTAGCTCAGTATGCGAGGTCACCTCAGCTGTTCAGCATGCATCTCTGTGTGTAGTTCATAATCACTTAAAATGTGAAATGGTAGGTCTAGATCCCGTTCAGATTATTCACATTTACAGTGGGTTTATAGAGGTCAACCTTGGACTTGAGCAGGAGAAGGTATGAAGACTATCTCTCTTACCAGTAGCCCACAATAGCAGTAGTAGTAGTGATGTTATTGTTATTATTATTATTATTATTATTATTATTATTATTAGGATTATTATTACTATTGATAAAAGCATTTATTTGGATACTGCTTTGAGATAAAATAGATATAGAATACCCAGTGAGATTAAAATGACTTGTAAGTGTAGATGAGAGTACTGCGCTCTGCTTGTTAGTGGTAAAAGCAGCAATAAATAAATTATCTTAAAGAGCGGGCGTCCAGATGAGATTGCGCAAGTGGTTGACCTCTGACAAGATTGCAAACTCGGCACTTTGTCGACCTCACGTCCGACGAGCGCTCTATTCAGCTGCCTGAGTTCCACTTGGCGTGCAAACGCCTCACTGTCTCACTGTAATTGAGATTAACAGCTCTATTTTATAGATACGTCGGCAAAGATTTATTCTGCCTACCGGTTCTGCCGGGCTGTAGTCATTCCCCAGTGACTATAAATTCTACCTGAAAAAGAAAAACTATCAATACAGGGAGTGAACGGACATGTACAAATATGACCCAACTAGATGTTTTTCCTTTACCTTTATGCCTGTCTTGTAAGTATAAAAAGTTTTGTTCGTTTGTTTTGATATTTATTTAACATGAATGGTTATTCTGAGCTAGCCCTTCCCCAGCAATACAACATGAAACACGTATTTTGAGAAAAGGAAAGAACTGAGCTCTTAAAGTTTAATTTATTTTAGCCCCCTAAATTTGCATCCGAGTCCAAAGAAATTGCGTCAAATGTAATTTTAACCCTGCACCGCTTTTTCCTAGATCAATCTCAACACCCTTTCTTTACTTTATCGTTGTCTATATTTACCACACTCGCAGTAATCTCTCGGCTAAGGACAACTAATAGAAATCCAATTGTGTTTCGAACCGGTAGGTGGCAATATTATGCAATGAATTTGTGGATTTCCTTATTAACCTGCTGTGAACAGCTTCATTCTACATTTTCATGGTAGGGTGGTAGGGTGGCAAAGTAGTTAGCAATGGTGCTTCACAGTGCTTTTTTTGCACTCTCCTCTTATCCCTCCACTTGACATCCAAAAATAAAAGAATATTTTTTATTATTCTGTTTAATTCTGTTTAATAATGTTTCGCGCCCCATATCCTACAAGGAAAAAGAATTTAGATCTTCTCTTTGGGTTTAATTTTGGCACTTCTACTGCAATAAATGTGCAATCTTGAATAACAGAAAATGACCGTAGAAAAGTCGAAAAAAAACTTTCACGCTTAGCTTCTTAGTCTCTTTCCCTCTTAGCCTCAAAAGAAATGCAAGATTTAACTGCCGGCTGGTATTTGACCTTCCAAAGTATGTGTTTCCCACCTTCTTTTCTGTCTCCATGCTCAACTGATTTATCCTACATTCACACTATAAACTGAAAACTCACTCTGCACCTTGCTGTTGAGAGTGCAGGTGGAATTTTAGGGGGCAGTACATTACTGGCTTGCTGGGAAATCCAACTTGACATTTGTTTTGGAACATTGTCGCTGGTAATGGTTAGTTGATCATGACCAGCTCATAGTCAAGCTGGTCAGCCAGCTCAATCAGTTTGAACAGCTCGTCAACCAGCTCGTCCAGCTCATGACCAGCTTGACCATCTGTAAATCCAAGCTGGATTTTCCAGTCGGGTCTAATTTACATATTTCTTAACTAATTAAAATTTTGGATGGATATCTTGTAAAACATCTGTATTTGTAAGACAAATATTAGACTGAAATACGTTGCTTGCATAAATATTCAACCCATGTGCGGTTTAAGCTCCAGTTTACAAAGAAATTCCCTATCAATAAGGCAATTATCTTCCCATTGGCCTCCATCTGAGAACCATTATAGTTGCTGTCACATTTTCTGGACCCACTGTTGAGGGATCATTAGTCAGGCTGTGAATCTGAAGACCAAAGAGCCTTCTACTGAAGTTAGAGAGAAAGTAATACAAATGCATATATTAGGAAGAGGGTACAAAATAATATCCAAGAGTGTGAACAATAATCAATAATCAGCTGTATCGCAACACCCAGGCACAGTCAAGAACAGGCCATTCCTCAAAATGTACCACTCATCCAAGAAGGAGACTTGTGAGAGATGCAACTGAGAGACCAACAATCACTTTGAAGGAGTTACATAGTTCAGTGGCTGGGATTGGAGAAATGCTGCACCACTACACCATATCAAAAGCTCTGCATAACTATCATGTCCTCATAGACCAATTTCTCTGTTTGCCACAGAGGTTGCAGTTTCCAGAGTTTTAGCCCTGTTGTCCCTAGTTTTCTGTTCACTGAGCACACCTGTCTTTAATTACCCCTGTTAATTGGTTTGTGGTTATATACCCTTTGTCCCCTTATTTCTTTCTTTCTTTCTTTCTTATTTTGTTTCTCCTTGAGTCACAGTAAAGCTCTGTGAGTCACAGTACGAGTATTTTCCTGTCTAGTACCTTCCCGTGTTTAAGCCTACATTCTTTGATTCCTGGATTGCCTGTATTTCCCTGTCTCCCCATTTATGATTACTGGATTTGATAGCAATAAGTACTGTACTTGGGTCCTCTACTTCAAGTTTTGAGTCTTACAATAACACTGGCCTGTATGGGAGGGTGGCAAGAAAGCCATTTATCAAAACATACTATCAGAAAGGACGACTGGAATTTGTTAGAAAACATGACCGTGACCCAGCTTCAATATGGGAAAAGGTTTTGTGGACAGACGAGACCAAGATAGAGACTCAACACTGTCCATGCCTCAAGATGCAGCTATCCCTACAGTGAAGTATGGTGGAGGCAGCATCACATCAGCAGGAACTGAGCATCTTGTTAGAATAGTAGGAAGAGTGGGTGGAGAAAATTACAGGCCAATACTGCAAGAGAACCTGCTTCAATCCACTGGAAAACTAAAGCTGGGGAGGAAATTCATTTTTTCAGCAAGACAATGATTTCAAGCACACGGCGAAAGCAACATTGGAGTGGCTCAAGTATAAAAAAGTGAATGTGCTACAGGGGCCCAGTCAAAGTCCTGATCTCAATCCCATTGAGAATCTGTGTCACTATTTGAAAATTGGGATCCACCAGCATTGTATATTTAGGCATGTAGACATGGTCAAGATGATCTGCTGAAGTTCAAACCAAGCATCTGAATGGGGAAGAAAGTTGATTTAAGTGATTTTGAATGCGGCATGGTTGTTGGTGCCAGACGGGCTGGTTTGAGTATTTCAGAAACTGCTGATCTACTGCAGACTGGTTCGAGATGATAGAAAGGCAACAGTATCTCAAATAGTCACTCGTTAAAACCAAGGTATGCAGAACAGCATCTCCGAACGCACAAAACATAGAACCTTGAAGCAGATGGGCAACAGCAGCAGAAGACCACACCGGGTGCCACTGCTGTCAGCTAAGAACAGGAAACTGAGGCTACAATTTGTACGGGCTCACCAAAATTGGACAATAGAAGATTGGAAAAAACTTTGCCTGGTTTGATGAGTCTCGATTTCTGCTGCGACATTCAGATTGTAGGGTCAGAATTTGACGTAAACAACATGCAAGCATGGATCCATCCTGGCTTGTATCAACGGCTCAGGCTGGTGGTGGTGGTGTAATTGTGTGGGGGATATATTCTTGGCACACATTGGGCTCCTTAGTACCATTGTTTAAATACCACAGCCTACCTGAGTATTGTTGCTGACCTTGTCCATCCCTTTATGACCACAGTGTACCCATCTTCTTATGGTTGCTTCCAGCAGGATAATGTTCCATGTCACAAAGTTTACATCTCAAACTGGTTTCTTGAACATGACAATGAGTTCACTGTACTCAAATGACCTCCACAGTCAACAGATCTCAATCCAATAGAGCACCATTGGGATGTGGTGGACTGGGATATTCGCATCATGGATGTGCAGCTGACAAATCTGCAGCAACTGTGTGATGCTATCATGTCAATATGGACCAAAATCTCTGAAAAATGTTTCCAGCACCTTGTTGAATATATGCCACAAAGAATTAGGGCCATTCTGAAGGCAAAAGGAAAATAGAAAAATGTTCTGTTGCCTTTAGAAAATATTCACACCAAATTTAATCAACAGGTGAGCTTGTTAATAGGAGTGTAGTGAACGCGGAGAACATGAAAAATAACAGCACTGGAAACGCAAGCAGAATCTGTTTGACTGACTGATGGAGAGATTGCTTTCACTTGTTGGCTGTCGTGACTAGTGGCTATAGATAGAAGATATAGAAGCTTAAACAGAAGAGAGAGAACGGGTTGGCGAGATAGAGTCTTGGTCCGAAAGACCGGGTTAACGGTTACGTTGAGGCTGGGTAGTTTTAAAAGCAAGTGTGTGGGCTTACTTCACGACTTTGATATAGCAAATCATGGCTAGTTAGGTCTAAACACTATGCTGTGATTTAGAAGCAAGTGTGGTTTACAAGTCTGCATAACTGGCAACTCCAACTGCACCTTACAGTATTGTACTGGTGGCAGCCTCACAATACTCTGACACAGTGAGGACTTGCTTGCCTTTTGTTGAAATTGCAGTAGTTTTTGAGATTTTTACAGGCCATGCTATTGTACACCAATGGTACCAGATGCAGTCCGTTGGATTGTCAAATTTATCGTCTGTTTAAGACCAAAATCTTAAAGCAATACAATCTCATATATAAAAAATGTAAATGTAAAAAGCAATGCGTGGCTACTGTCAAGAATCTTGCAACAATAGCATATGTAGCATATGTAAGTGAGAATATCCTTAAGCCATTTCCCAGATAGGTCTGCTTCTTCTTTGAACGTATTAACTACCCCTTTGAACTTATTAACTACACCTTTTGCTTCTTTTACCACACCCATTACATATTTTAAGCTATCTTTACCCCATTCAGAGTAGGCTGGATATCGGCTCTCGTTATCCAGATTTTGTCTGTTACGATTGACTGTCCGTTGGATGTAACCTGGTTAACAGGTCTTTTCAACATTCAACACAGAATGGCAGGCTACCCACTTTCACTGGTGATTCAGTATTCAGAGGGAGCCCTTCAGAATTCCACACCAGCAAGTTTGCTAATGTAATTACAAGTTATGACTTGTACTTGTTACTGTAAATACTAGAAATGATTGAGAAATGACAAATACAAAAAACTTTTATTGTTGCACTTGTTGCTCCCTCTTTATCAGTAGGCTACATTACATGACTTTTTACAGTTTTATTATTCAATCATAAGACTTTCAACCTTGGTATAAAACTTGAGCTGAGACTACGAAGTTCTTTATAGCTGCTTTATAAATGCCAGTGCACTGATAAGTACAGTAATGCAATAATCTGTCTTTGTGAACTTGTTTATGGTAATTTTCTTATTTTTGTATAAATCTTCTTACATTTTTATGATAGTTTATAATTCTCTCGATTTTTACTTTGCATGGAACCATAGTGGAACAGTTGGGGTTGGCATTGTTAACCACCGGGAGTGACAACTCTTCTAATTCTATTCTTTTCACTCCTATGTCAGAAATCTTGCGAGGAGCACCTGGTCGAGGCAAATTTATGGTGAAATGATTGTCTTTCCACTTCCGTATTACG
>JAOYSI010001559.1:0-16970 GCA_025775065.1 Hiodon alosoides | reverse complement strand
TATATAATGTTATTTTAAACGTTTATTTTAGTTGAATATTTAATTGTTTAAGAGTGCAGACAATCTTGCATTGAACTACAGCGCACATGTACGTTGATTGAGGATTATAAAGCCAAACACAAGTAGGCTGATTGATTCTACGTTGTTACGTCGTTCAAGCGACATATGAATGATAGCCGACTAAGAACTGCCGGCTAGATATTAATAAGACTTGTGGACCACGACCTGGTCGTGCCCATTCTGTGTAGAAATATCGCCGGTTTCGAAGACTGTAAAAAACCTTTGAATACTTTTAAAAATGAGAACCGTGGATCTTGAACTGATCTGATAGTTCACAATCTCTTCATAAAAATGACACGTTACTTTAAATAAGATGAAATATATCATTTAAAACTAGTAATTTCACTGAAGCGCTCACAACCGTGATTCTTTCCGTTGGTCTTTCCGCTCAGTCCAACTGCCAAAAAAGTAACCACTAGAGAAATAAATGTAACCTAGTCGTGCCCCTATCTGGATAGAAAGACGGCAGATTCGAAGTAAGGCTGCTAGAGGACGTTCGTGGTATAGTTACCTGTACTGCACGTCGTTGAAGACATGCAAATGATAGGCAGTCTGTCGAGAGGGAGCACCAACATTGGGATCGGCTATTAGTGGAATTACCTGCGAGACCGATTTGTATTAAGAAAAGTAGCAGAGATTCAACTGGCCTATGTATTTTAAAACAGACACTTTTCGCGTTACGCGTCTTTACTTTAAAAAAAATATTTATTTGTAAAAGATAGTGGATACAAAGTTTTCTGTGGTATGCACGAGTATTGGTTACGCGAATGAAGAGTGCTTTGAAGCTTGAGCCGCCACCTCATGTCGCAGCTGCCTGTACATTAAGGTGAAATGCGAAAAAGTATACAATAATGGCATTAAAGGTGAGTTCATGTCGGATAGTTGTGAGAGTCTGCGCAGACTTCTAAAATCTTCTAAATCTTCTAAATTCTGACTAGTGCCAGAATGCCATTGACTGAATCGTTAAGGTCTTTCTGTTTACGATTTTTTTGATGGTTAAGAAGGGGTGGGATTTGAACAGGCAATGGTTCTGTTTTAAGCCTTGCCAACTTAACCACTACAGCACCAAGGCAGTGGTTATGGTTTCTGTGAGTTGTATACATTAACTGAGGAATCATATCTGAATTTAGGGACAATGAAGCATATGGCTACATTACACTAAATGTTACTCATTTACGTCAGATATTTTACGTAGTGTATGTGAATGCCATATTTACGTAAATTGCATAACTTTGTGAATACGAATTTTACGTAAATTGCGTAAAATGAAAACACTTTTTTAATCTGATAAATTCATACACATTATATGCGTATTCATTTTCTTATATTACCATTGTATCCTCAACTGACCAATCAATGTCTCTGTACTTGTATATTATTTTATATACCCATATGTCATTTAAATGTGCGTTTGTGTTTGATTCATTTAATGGTGTGAATAACAATATGTTTGGTGTATGTTCACATTTAAGCGTGATTAAGTGAGCCCTTACGCATGTTCACTACCTTCTGATATGTCACAGAAAGGTGATTAAATGCTTATGAAAATAAAGCCTGGCACATGGCCTTTCATTGACTAAAGAAACACTCACCCACACGACATACCATTGTTCTGGAGGTGCTCATTTTTTCTGGTAAAAAGGTAATCGTTCTATTAACCTTGAAATTGTCCTTTAAGAGCCCGTGTGCCTGAAGGCAAATTGGAGCACGCTCACCTATACTGAGATCACTCTGAGAACCAGCGGGGATCGAATGGCCAGTCTTCACCCTCCTGTTCAAAATCTCTTTCTCTTGCTCACCTTCTCCCATCCTCCTCTTCATCACGGTAACTTGGATGGGAAGTTCCCTTCAGCTAGGAAAGGGAGTAAGGACAATGCTAAAGGTGCCAGCTCCAGATAACAATCGTTGTTCAAAGATTTTCATTCTGGAGAGCTAGCTTTGAGAGGTCGTTGGGGGGCGTTTGTCATGTCGGCAGCACGCGTTCTCCTGTTTGCAGTGACAAAGTGCATGTAAATGAAGCACTGAGCTGATTAAGGACATAATTCATGTTTGACCCTGGGAACCTTATTAAAATACTGTTTTGCATATGCAAACACATAGAGGCACTCATGACTGTGTGTTTTTCACTCCCCTGAGGTGTTGGGTAGATGATTGACAGTGCTCTTTGGTGGGACCACTGAAGTTAAAATCTTGGCCCGTTGAGTTTTTGCACCTTGTATTTGGGACAGTTCCCAGACTTAGGTTTGTGTCTTCACTCTCAAGGCAGGTGTGTACCTGGCCAGTTGAATTTGAATGGGGCCTTCTGGAGGTCTGGAAGCAACCCAGATCACTACATTCGTGAAGTAGGGGTTAAACAACTAGCAACCGCAGGTGAAATTTAGCTGGATCTTGGAAGCACAAGGTTGACACAATGAGGATTATCAGCCCTCAGATCCAGAACTATCGTTTGTGAGTAAAGATTTTTTTTTTAACAGGATGAGGATTAATGCCTGTGGTGAACGATAGGGTCGGTGTTTGCTGAAACATCCAACGTACAATCTTTTTTTCTGCTTTAAAAAAAAAAGTCAGTCACAGACATCATGTCAAGCCCCTGAGAGCAGGCGGTGCACGGAGGTGAAACAGGTTTATAGATTAGAGCCCTCTTCTGTAGTTTCAGATGCAAGGGAGCGAACACCTGACGTGCTCATTTGGGGAAAAAATTTAGTCAAACATTGCTGCCCTGCTGTAATGTTTCGAATACATCACAATATGGCGGTCTGTCATTTGGAAATGCCAAAGTGACACAGTGCTCTCGATCTGCTGATCGGTGAATTTTAAAATGCCAGCTAGAAGCAAACTAAAGTGGATTGGGGCTAATTGAGATCCTGGTGAAAGCGTAGGATTTGTTTGAATAAATATTGATTATGGCACAAATCAATTCTCGCTCAAACTGTAGTTATCGTTGTAGTGGTTTTGTTACTGAAACATGAAACCCGGGATACGAGCATGCTCAGAACTGTTCAGAAACTGAGCGTGCCGGTGTAACAGATGTGCTCGATGTGGCTCAGAGCATGAACATTTTTGGTTTGGGTACTGAGCAAGCCTATTGTTGATTGGGATGTTGACATGCTCAGTTTGGTCATAAGCATCTCATATATGTGGCTAATGTCCAATGATCCTTGTTGGAAGATCTTGCTGCCTAGTTTTTCTGCTCAAATGCGACAACTACGCTATAACAGGTTGGTGAAATATAATTAAATACATTGTGCATTTGGGCTTTTAAACTAGCTTAAGAAAGATATGTCTAGATATGGCCCTGACATTCATTTATCAATTTTTTGTGATATAATGTGGAATGGCTGAATGTAAATTGAAAAAAAAGATCATGTGACAATCCACATGTTTGTGGAGAGGGAAACGGTGTGTTGGACAGGTTGCACATGTCAAGCTTGGTGGAAAGTCTAATCGGCATGCAGCACAAATAATAGCTATCAACAGGAAGTGTGTCAAACCAGAAAGGGTCCTCCTTTAAATAATATTATAACTGGCACGGATTGTGCCAGGAATGTTAAAGTTATTTATACTAGTCAAACCAAAGATTTGTGATATAAACACTGAAGGACTTTTGTGATGCTAGCCTTGGCTAATCTTGTTGTTTCTATCTGAGCGTAGCCTTCCTCACACATTGTGTTGCATTCCAGTTATTCACTCAATTTACTTATGATTTTAATCGAAGCATTTGCATTCATACCATCTAATACTCTGTAAAGCATAGTTCCAACTAAATTGTAACATAAATGATTTTGAACATGTTTGTGTGTTTCCAAACCGGAAAAATTCCAGATTTTTTTCCCATTTTTGCAGAACATGGACATTTATCTATTGAAGAATTGATTTGTTGAAATTGCAGACATTCTATGGCTTATATAACGCTTCACTGTGATCTGGCATCTTATAGAACTGGATGAACATGAGAAGAAGAAGAAGGAACTCTTTATCGCTTTCCTTGAAACGATTAATTAGAGTCCATGTCAAAATGACCTCTCTGGACAGTATTTGATTTTCCTGTATACTGGTGACTATAGTCGCAGCCTAATTAGCGTGGCAGTGCGAGCAGTTAATGTCAGCATGTGAATGGGTTGTGTGAGGAAAGCATGATCTTAGTCTGAAATGCAGCTACCACCGATTTGAATATGTATGAAACTGTGGCTGTGACTGAAGCAGGAGTCTTTATTAATCAGTCAACGGGAAAGTCTGGAAATGTGGAGTGGGCAGAAATGAAAGCCCGTTGAGTCAGAAGGTAACCCTATGGAGGGGAAGGTATGAAGGTTAAGCACTCGGTTGTTTCTGAATAGAATAATTTTTTTTTTTTCACTTTTTCAAAATTTTTATCTAGTGAATGTCTTAGTGAGATAGTATAAGAGTATCCCGTTCATCCATCTACTGAATATATCCCCTAGAAGAGCATGTGTGGGACCTTTTGGATTGCCAGCTTGGTAGAAAAAACCGTCTGTCTGCCAGCTCTCTCAAACTCTACAGGGTGAACGTGCAGCCATTTTGCTGCAGGATATTATCCTAATCATGATAACCATTAGGGGCAGGATCAGAAAGGTCTCATCCAGGGTACACAAAATATTAGGTTTTTGCTGAATCACACAGCGTAAAAATCAACTTTGTTAAAATATGTTTTTCGTTTTGGAGGAAAGTAACATTGGAAATACAATGTCTAAAAGTGAATGTATTTATACAGTATATATTTGTCTATGTGTCTAAAAAAACCCAGTCAGGATATTATCTGCCTTTCCAACAGCCTCCCACACAAACACTCTAGCCTTTTATCCTACACAAGACCCCAGAGAGCTTCACCTCTCAGATTGTTTGCCAGAAGGCTACATAAACTTTAAATCAAATATTTTAGGGTAAAGCACTTAATTATGATAATAATAATAATAATAATAATAGCTGCAATAGGGGGGTTTAAACAGTTGTGGAAAAACAGTAGACCATCCAGAACAGTTGTCAGAACTCCTCAGTGTGAAGTACAGTTGCAATTGCAGCCGTAATGATAATTAAAAATACAATTGCAATTACAGTGTTTGGTTCAGTTACAAGTAATTACAATTATGCAGCAGTAATTATGATTGCCATTATAGCAGAAAGTAAGAAATAATCACAAATTATTATATATACTCATTTGGAGGCAGTTCCATTTAAGCAAAAAAATCCAATTTAAATACAGAATATGAAGTTTAAACAAATGGTTGCTGTAAACTGAGGTGCACCGATTAAGTGATTAATCTTGGATCCAGTGCATTCTCACACTGTGCCATACCGTCATGGTTTTGGCTTGCATCCACAGTACTGATGTGTTCGCTGCCACATTCGCTCCCCAATTCATTATATTGCCTTGGTCCGGGAAGAGTACCAATAGCCTTCGGCATATTGGCTGCTTTATCACTTACAGTGGTCACAACTTTGCCCTCTAAACCAAAGCATAGATTAGCTGACAGTTTGAGAGGATGCTGTCTGCATTGTGCAAAACATGAAGTGAGCTCACCGAAAGTAGATATTTGCTGCATGTCAAAGTTTTAGTGAGACAAGATGGATATTTTGACATTGATCTTGGTGTCTCAAACCAAAACGGGTCAAGAAATGTCAAGCGTTTGCTATAGCACCACCATGGGGTCAATTGGTACCATATTCATTGTGAGGCAGTGGAACATCTATAAACCTACCAACTTCCTGCAAAATGAATCAAAGGTGGTAGAAGTTATTGCTATTTCTTTATGGAAGGGGAAGAAGATAAAGAAAAGAAAGATAAAAAAGTTTTCCAGCAGCATGAACCCTAGTAATTAATAACAATGGAAAGAACATAGACATTCTTGCTTGATTAACCATGAATTGATGTTTTGTGTGAGGAGATAGTGGTGTTATTCTTTTTTGTAAGGATATATTTTATTTTAAATTTTAATAATAGGATACCAAATGATTAGAATGAATAGATAATCCCAACTATAAATAGCATTGCATTAGGCCTTTTACCTGCTTTTTAAAATCCAAAACTTTATTGCTTTATTTTATGAAAGTATCACTGTGCTGTTACTGTTTTTATCAGTATACCTCAGTCTGAGTACACTACCTGAATTATCTTGACTTGCTCTCTGATGAGAGCAGAGCCAAGAACACTCCCACCCCCAGGGTATGAGCTGTACAGAGAGAGCTATTGCTTAAGATCTGCAGGCGCGAGGCTTGCTAAGACAATGTTTTACAGAGCTTTCTTTGGTCTGGCTCTGGTCTTCCTCTTCTCCACTTCTTCTGCAGAGGGTACAACTATACAGGCTTTTGCTAAGGCAGTGCCGGGATGTTGATTATTTGAAAAGCATCAACCCTGCTCACCCCAGCATTCAGAATCCAACAGGAAGAGAGGGTAGACAACCTCCCATCTTAGAGGAGAAGTCCCTGATGCACAGGCATGGAGGATTTTCAGAAGGCAGTTGACTACCGGATTCAGATGGAGACCTTGTTTATTCTCCCTTTGCTGCTTATATGACATTTTCACATGGTCAGACCTAGGGCCAACTCCTTTAGAAGGTAGAGAAATGCCACAGGTGGAACGGGGGACTGAACAGGAGATAAAACCCTGGAAGAGGAGAAGGAGGGAGGCAGGTGGAAGAGAGAGTGATGGGGGTGATGGCCGAAGGCTAGGCAGAAGATCAAAGGAAGAAGGGAATATAAACTTTTATTTGTTTGTTTTGTGTTTTGCCCAGCATTCCTTTGTTTGCAGTTAACAGAGCTAGCAAGGCATTGCAGATCCTGAGCAGTCTGTCCCAGATGCAGTATGTACAAGCCATAATCCCCTTGCCCCCCCCGCCTTCTGGATTGTAGCATTTTTGCTAATGTACATGAAGTTCAGATTAAAGGTTTTAAAATCAGTTCGTATAATACATTTTTGCTTATTGCTTGGAGACCTGATTTATTCCATGGATGACTGTCTAGAAATAGAACACTGCAGTCTATCTGGCCTATAGCCCTCTTTCCTCCCATTTGTTATTCCCTCCAATCATGGACAGCTGAAACATTTTATTGGTTTCGACATATCACAGAGATACTTTTCACAGAATAACCAAAAATGAACAGTTAATAATTCAGTGTTATATTAAAACCAGTGTAAATAAATGAGCATTTGTGTATTATATTTTCTTAATGCTTAATGTTAATGCATTGTGTATCTGTTTAGCATCCACAGAACATTTCAGTGGAGTTTAAGCGTTTGATACTGAATGATTTTACACACGATTTAGTGTAGCAGCCTCAGTTTTTGCCATTCCGATGTTATCATAGTGGGAAGATTTTTCAACAATACCTGTGTTCTGAGCATTTAACCTCATTCTGAACATGTACTCTGTCCTGAGCATATAACCCTGCGTTGAGCTTTTGACCTCATATTGAACACGCGGATAAAGGATCGATTTTGTGTGTGTAAAAATAGCCATTTCTACCGGTCCATTGGTAATAATGTAGGGCATTATTACCTCTCAGTGACAGAGCAATCTCTGCAGTATGCCGAGTTCCCTTTGACCATAGAGCAAGGTGGGCTCAGGAATGAGAGGGGCTTGGCTTTCAAGGAAGCAGATGGGGTATGAGGGTGCCGTGATGGGGCGGGGGAGTGTAGCCATTTAGCCAAAGACTGTTTTCTGACCCGACCTCTCTATAAGGTGGCCTGGGAAAGAGAGGGAGGATTTAATCAGGAGAATACAGGCCAGAGAAATCAAGAAGGCAATGTGTATGCAACGGATACTGTCCAGGGAGAACATTGGTTGTTTGTTCTGTCTGTGTGCCGAAACATTTGTCATTGGCAATAAACAACCGCTAATTCAATATAGGCCTCAGCGTTTTCCCCAGTTGTCTCTGTCGGAGCATGTGATGCACATAGTGCGTGTGTGCCATGGTTACATCCTTAGTAATTGTTAAAGGGCGGACGTGAATGATGAGGCATAGTAGCTTCCACCACTGGATCGAAGTGCTAACAGGGTGCCATTTCCAAACTCCTAAGTGCAGAGGCCCAGGAACCCTTTCATAGTGAAGGCTGAATTTAAGGGCCATGCATTCAAAGCGACTTCTCAGCTTTTCTGTATAGATGCCAAGGCACAGATGACTGTGATACTGTGTCCAAATAAAAAAAGAGAAAAAGTTTCCAAGGGACCGTTTTCGTGGACGCTGTTGAGTTGAATGCGCGCATATGCTGCGACTTTATTTTTGTCTGAATTTCTTGGCAGTAGGCATTGTATGAGAACATTGTCTCCTCCTTTTTTTCTATACTGAATTTTATTGTGTTAAATTGTTTAGAGGCTCTGTTGACTAAGATTATTGACAATGAATTGTTTTACACGTGAGGTAAATCAGTACTTTTAATAAAATGATAAATTAAATAGATCTATAACATCACAGTCTCAGCTGTAGAAGAGGTTTGTAAAATGAATTTTTGTCAGCCTTTATTTACTTAGCAGGTGCCTTTATGTAAATGCACACGTGCAAAGCCTAAATGCTGGTTGTGATCCGGTACAAATAAACTCGAGCTGATTAAGACATGCTCAGTAAGGGTAATCCCTGATAACAAAATATTCTAAATAATGGCATCCAAACACGGAAATTTAGATAGGTAATATAATTTAGTCTCATCTCCACGTAGGCCTCCGTAATAACAAATTGCTACACGGTCTGAACGGACCTGAGACAGGATGGTACATGGCCATTTCAAATTCAGAGTGACAAAACGGCTGGTACGACTTGAAGATAGAAGCCTTCCAACCGGAGACATGAGTTTTGGTGTGGGGATGGCATATTCAACATTACCATAGTGGTGAACAATTTTTGATTGCGTAATGTGTGATTTCTGCCATTTTGCTGTTCTTAACCTTGTATCCATGTGTCTTGTTTGTAGATTCATACCATGAGCTATAAATACATCTGCCAGATCCCTGTTTCCTGCTATATATATATATATATATACATACATATACATACTCGGCTAAGAGAACTGCTAAACGGAAGAGTAAAAAACCAAAGCTGTTACATTGTTAGTAGTCTGGTAGTATCTTGAAATGCACGTGGCTGTACTGTATATGGTTACTGTAAATAAAAAATATAGGTGTGATGTCTCCAGCAGCTTTGACATAATACTCATTGGCACTTCTGCCTGACCTCCCCTTGACCTGTCATTTTTCAACTAGTGTTGCAGTAGTCAAGTCCTACCTCAGCTTCTGTCTGTTATGCTAAATAACGTAATATAAAAGGATAACACCTACACTGAATTCAAAAACGTTATTCAACTATACGTCATGAAAAAATTAAAACTGTAATGTAGGCTGTTACATTGTATGAAAAATAAAGCATCGGCCAAATTCAAACAATTCATTAAATAAAAAAAGCTTTTAAAGAAATACAATGCAATACGTTAACTTTTCAAACCTAAATAGAACATTTTAAGAGCGCTATTAATATCTGTAAATGGAGGTTAGCTTGCGTTTTCTGCCAAACGAAAAACGCAACGCTTCCTGTCACTATAGAGTGAGCAATAGAGAACACAAAACGGACTAATCAGCGTGAAGTAATCAAGGTCTCATTCATGGTGTCACGGTAACCCAGGGAAGAAAAAAAAACAGAAAAACCTGCGTGCCCCAATATACGACCTAATCCCTTATCTAGCTCTTTATCGTAGGCGCTCGTTCGAAGTTGGATATCTGCCGAATTAAAATGCCGATCCTTGTATGCAGCATCTCCCGGAATGGTGCTGGTCCGCAGATGTAAGTCTGCTAAGTTATCTGAAAAATGAATAGATGGGAAATGCATGCATATAAGTGATTAATTGACGTATTCAATTATATGTTCAGTAAAAGACTTAATTGAGCCGTTTTGATTTTTGCGCTAGCTATGTCTATACGTGATATGGTTCAATACAGTAAATAACAATGGATTATAGTGTAATCAGCGCTCCTTGTACATGCTGTGCAGCTGATGTGTTTAAAACCGGGACAATTGTGGCAGTAATGCTGCCTTATTCTCACTGGAACCTGGAACTTCTTCCTTGTAGTTCCCATGGTTACCACAATGTGCAGTGTGTTGGCATCCACTTATGTTCTTTTCTACAGCAAAGTGTTTTTGAAGTGGATCATTAGAGAATTGGCGGGAGTCCCCCTGGCAAAGGTAGAGGAGGACATGTAAATTGCACGTGTGTATGAATTCATCATGGCCAGTCAATCATTGCGTCACCTATAATTCTGTGTCCTTTCTGAATTCTGCTCAAAGGTGTTCAGAATGGTTTGTCACAGAGACTCAATCTGTAAATTTAAAACTACAACTTGCTTTGCCTCAAGACTTTGGTAGAAGACAAAAGATGGATTCCAGAGACCAGAATTGACTGAAATATATATTTTTTAAAGAAAAAAACATTATCAATGGCCCCTTTAGCGGCACAGTGGTTAAATGTGACACTCATACTCTCAACCATAGCACCTTCTGCTCTCTCTCTCTCACACACAAAATCACACCACGGGTGTTTTTCTTATGCAATTCCCAGCAGCTGAAGTAAGGGTTGAATTCGGCTCTGGTTCTGCGTCTCTTGCATCTTATTTTCCTCCCCTCAGCTTCGTATCGGGATCCACTCCGGCTCGGTTCTGGCAGGGGTTGTGGGGGTGAGGATGCCCCGGTACTGCCTCTTTGGGAACAACGTGACCCTGGCCAGCAAGTTCGAGTCCGGAAGCCATCCGCGTTGCATCAACGTCAGTCCCACCACACACCAGTAAGTCTGCCCCAGCGCAGATAAGCCTGCCCCAGCGCAGGCACCTCCTGAACCCCCCCCCCCCCTTTATCATCATCAGCACAGTGGACAATCACTATAACGAAGTTTATCTATTATCTATAAAACTGTAGGATGCTCAAAAGTATTCTGCTGAACAGTTAGTATATTGTTTAAAAATTTGTATAATACCTGTTTTACCCATTTTAATATGTGTCATGTAATAGGGTTGATGTTTTACTTGATTTTACTACACAGTGTGGAAATGGATCAATCTGTGTCGGGTCAGCGGTCTTAGATGGCTGAAACTCTAAGCGTTCTCTCACAGATCTATGACTTCACATAGAGCAAGTGTGCGACATTTAGTGTTGTCCAGACCTATGCGAGTTCACCACTTCATTTCATTGCATCTTATTGCAAAGAGACTGCCATTGCTGGAATTCGTTTGCAATGTGAGGAATTCCATGTTTTGGCGCGTGTTTGCTCAAATAATAAAGGACAAGTTGTCCTTTAAAACACTTAAGTTTATCTCAGCGTTATTTGTGATTCAGAGTGTCAGCATTCAGAGAGCGAGAGCAAGAGCGAGAGACAGAGATAGAGGAGTATAGAGAATGACTGTAAATAGAGGCTATAGAGAGTAGAGAGGAAGGAGCGTTGAGATTGTGACTCGAGTGGAATTGAGAGAGGAGGCGTTTGATGTTTGACGTATCAATAACCTGAAAGCGTTGGCAATATATATTTAAATACAACTCACGTCAGTCGGTATTCTTTAAAAATGCGAATACGAATTTGTTAGGAAACGGAGATTACGGGAGCGCTCCAACGTGCGGCTGTGCGTGAGTTAGAATTTCGTTACACTTGGGAATAGCTCCGCCGGTGGGCGTTGGAGTCGAATGGGATGAGAGACTAAGGCTTTGAGAGCGCTGCTCCTGCCGATGCTCCTGTCCCTGCTGCGACTGAGTGTTTGACGCTTTGACAGAGGCTTTCCGCCACGTGGCCTAGACTCCCACAGGCCAGTTGAAATGGAGATGCTTGGCATCAGAGGCCACTTGTTGCACAGGGGATAAACTAAAAGGAGGTGTGGCATGATTACATGATTAAGAAAGGACTGCTGCCCATGTTTGCGTGTGAAGTCTCTCAACTCCCCCCCCCAAGGTCCATTTTTCATGGGTTAGCCACTTTGTTACTGGGCAAGCTGAAATGAAACATGGGATGGCTCTTAAGCAACCGTATCAGGGGGGCTGTGTACCTGCTCTTTCCCTAGCGAAACTGCACGCTGTCCACAAGCCATCACTTTATGATGCCAAACAGCTCCGTTTGTGTGGCTTTTCCTGCTTGTTTAATGGGTGGAGGTCGACACGCTTTCACTGTTTGCTGTGATCAGAAACGTTGCTTGTGATTGCAAGCCCTTGCGGTTGTTTGAATGGTTTGCGGAGCACGCTCAAACACCCCACTGGGGGTATCTATCTGATGCACATGCCCCCAGATGCACTCTGTGCCAGGCATTAACTTCTCTCCTCGGATAAATTATATATTTTTACACATATTTTAATGACTCTTTGATGTCAGGTTTCCTTTCTAATTACCCACTCTTCATGGGGGCTTCAAAGGAGATTACAATTAAAATAATCTAATTTCAAATGTTCTGTTTTTCCACATGTTTATAGAATTGATATCAGTGTGGAAAAAGTCAAAATGGTTGCTGTGGCAACCACTCTTATTTCTATTGTCCAAGGACATCCTCTCCTTTGCCGCCTTTCATTACAACGGCTCATAAAAGAGGTAATTATTCCAGGTTTGACACAATTCGTGGAGCCTCATTTCTGTTGGTAGCTGAGGACAGTTTAGGAACGGTGTTAGATTAGTTGCAACTCATTTAACGTTTAGCCATGTTTGTGAACCTATATATATATTCTACCAAATGCTGGCACAGATAAGCAACTGGTTATTGATAAGACTTTAAAAAAATAGATACATTGATCCAGTCTCTCAATATAGATGGCTGTCACTCTTCTAACATTGGCGCTTGCAGTGCCATTGCCACTTTGTGTGAATATGAATGTGTGTCCCTGTTCCTTAGCGAACTTCCACAAACGAGTTACCGAGTTATGTATTCCCTTAGCTAAATATATGTCTATGCGTGCTCACAGAAATGGTCTGATTTGCATTGCTCATCAGGTGAATTAAGTCCATGCCTCAGTAGCTGTGGGTGGGTGATGTCCTAAAGACAAACTACGGAGCGGCGTTTTTGTGAGGAGTCAGCAGAGCAGGGCTATGTTGCTAGGGGGAGCTTTGGAGCCAAGTGTGGAGAATCAGAAGGAACGTGTGATCACTGTGGACTTTTTAAAATTGTAGGGCAGTTTCTTTGCATTTTTGTACAGTTTACATGTTTTTGAGGTATAGCATTGTCATTTTAATTTGATGTGAACGTAATGTAACCTTATGGATGCCTCCCAGATACCTCATTTCCAGTGGCCGTTTGCCCTTATACCCTGTGGTTTTGCCAGCCATGGCCTGAATAAAGAATCCTGGCAGCTGACATCCCGTCTGTCTTTTTAGAAGATATTCTACATTAGGTAGAATAATTGGATTTTCAATTTTTTTTTAGTTTCTTCTCCAGCTAAATATAACCAGGTCAAAGTGGAGACAATTGCACTGCATTAGATAACATGACTCATGCCCCAAGGTAAATCTTTTGCTGATTCCCTAACCATACACATTCACTATCAAGCTGTTACATGTTCATGCTGGCCAATCAGCCAATTACGCCTTCCAGCCAGTGAACCCAGCTGCTTCTAATTAACCAATAAATCTTGAAGCAGATCTTCCTACCTCACTGCCTGAGCTAAAACTGCATCTCCCCCCTACAGGCTGCTTAAGGATGACCAGGCCTTCACCTTCATCCCACGGTCCCGTCAGGAACTACCTGATAACTTCCCCAAGGAGATCCCGGGGATCTGCTATTTCCTGGAAGCAGGCACCTCCCAGAGCCACTCCTCTCTGGCGAGTTCGCGGTCCACCTCGTCTGCCCTCATCCGCAAAGTCTCCTACAGCATTGGGACCATGTTCTTAAGGGAGACCAGCTTGTGAGGACCCTTCACCCTACTGAGGTCAGCCGCCAAGTATAGCCGCCCATCGCTATCAGAGTCACAGAACATGTCTGAAGGTAACAAAAGCAGGAAGAAAGGACAGGAGAAAGAGAAGAAACAATTCAATGAGAAAATAAAGCCTTCTGTTCTACAGCAAAGCTGACTGTATTCAAGAACACACTGCTCTGAGTGTCGCAGGTATGAAATATTATTTGCATAATTTGGTGCCTTCTAACCCTGGACAGTGGAAAATTTGTCAAGCACACCCACTTGTTGCCATCCACCTGAAGCTCAGCAGAGTGATGCTGCCTGTCCTTTCCCTGATTTTGCCTTTCCTCTGCTGACCTTTCTTAGGTTTATTTTGCAGGCCACTTCACATGTGTTTAGGACATCTTTAGGAAATGGTTTGATCGGAACAATTGAATTGCTTGAGTGCGTGTTTCCCTTCATTTTGTGTTGGCGAAAGAGAGTCTAAAGGTTGGCGACAAAAAAAACGTTTTAATGTTTCTTTTAGAGATTCTGCAAACCGTCACTGCATTAAAAATACTTAAAACTGGGGGGGTAAAGTGGCCACAACTATAATCTATTGTTATGAAGAACAATATGAAGAACGTATATATATGAAGTCTCACCAAAACCATCCTTAAGTTGCATGAGGATTCAACCATGGGTTGCTGGAAAAGAACAGTTTATAAATTGACGTTTGCTAAGTATGGGATTGGTTCACTTTAGGATCACTTTCCATATCAACCAAATCCAAAGTTAAAGCTTAAATTTTTGTAGACATCCTTTTGCCTTCTTTTATCTGTGCAAATCTCAGTAAGTGATAATGAAGTGGGATTATAGGAATCCGGTTGACACGCAGACCAACTGACCAATGATTCATATTCATGAGTCCACGTCTACGGAGTGATGAAACTTGTGGTCATTCTGATTACACTTATCAGTAGTGTTGCGTCAAAGCCCACTTTTCCATTGGACTGATTATTTATTTTGTCGCTGTGGATTCTGCAATGTAGCTAAAAGTCTTTTTCTGCAGAGCCCTCCACAGTTCTGCCATCTCCCAGGAGCTGGATGTCCTTTCTTATCCACAGATGGCTGAGGCATTTATCCACGCAAGCTATGTTTGCAAAATTGGTTTGGTCCACGATGCCACTTCTTACAATTTAGTTGCTTAGCAGATGCTTTTATTCAAAGAGACTTACACTGCTTATTATTTCTACATCCACGTATAAAAAGTTGGATATTTACTGAAGCAATTCAGCAAGTATCGTGCTCAAGGATACACCAGGAAACATTTCGGTTACAAGCCTGTCATTTAAATACTACACCACCTCTTGACCCTTTTACATTTATGATGTCATGCATTTTAATACTAATGCATTTTTATATATTTATTTCGATATAAAAAGCACTTATTTCAAAGTGTCAAGGCTAAAGATGCATATATTAATATATTCTACATTATTTAGAGGCATTCTGATATACATTTTGCTTTGCAAAAGCATTCAGACCCTCCCTATGATAGGCTAATTTGTTATATAAAAAAAGACTGTGCACATGTTTTATAAAACTTTTTTTTTATTCAGAACCAGAATGCTTAAGCTGACAACTTCTTAGGGTGAGATAGGGAAAACTAGTAAGAAACAAAAACACAGAAATTGCTATTAGTAGTCAGACAAAAGTCAATACTTGATGGAAGCAGTTTTCTCAGCTATTATAGCCAGTATCTTTTGGGATAAGCCTCTTCCGAGTTTACGCAACGGCTTGTAGCAAGTTCTGTCCATTCACCTTGGAATGTTTTCTTTCGCTTTCTCTGACTGGTTGGGGTTTGCTCATAAGGCAGCCATTTTCAAGTGTAGCTACAGATTCTCAATATGATTCAAATGAGTATTTTGACTGGGCCGCTAACGCCGCTGCAGTGTAGCTTAGACTATGTGCTGTGGTTCATTGTCGAGCTGAAAGGTGGGTTTTGGCCCCGTTGTCCGGTCAGACTGGAATGGGTTTTTCCTTAGTATTTACCTGTACTTTGCTCCGTGGCAGACTGCTTGTTCGGTTTCTTTGTTAAATCTTTACTTGTTGTTGGGTACTTGACCAAGCAACCTCAGAGAGACGGGTGTTTTGATTCTGAAATCGTGGGAGCCACTGTTATTGCACACACATAGAGGCCATTCGACTTAGTTGTGACATATTAAAGGTAATTTCGTTCACCTGTAAAATTTAGGTTTGCCAGAGAAAAAGGTTTCAATACTTATGCAAACAAAACTTCATATTTAATTCATGTAAAATATTTATTTACCTTTTTTATTTTGTTTCTGTTTTGAATGTGTGGGCTATGTTGTCTGTGTATATAATAAATATGAATTTATTTTAATATATATTCTGACTGAGCTTTAAAGGAGCAACATGTATAAACTTTTACGAGGCACTGTAGAGAAATATGTATCTTACTAAGTTTATGGCCCTTCAAGGGGGCCATAAAAAATTATCTATTGACAAATTTCAATTATATTTCTGTAGCATCACAAGATGGCAGATTTAGGCTTTTCACACGCTGTGTTTTAAATGTTTGATAACACCCATCTCCACACCTGAAAAGTGACTTGAATCGATATATTCCTATTGATCTGACACATTTGAAAACTTACATTAATAAGAAGACAAGAAGCAATGATCTCCTAGACTTCCGTCTCCTTCTCCTGCGATATGTATGTAAAATCATTCACCCACTGGTAAATAAACAAAACTATTATTTTTAAGCGACTGGAAAGGAGACATGTAAGAAGACAAAAAAATAAAAATAAACCTCTGTTTAGAGGCCTGTGTAAATGTCCATGTGTAGGTCTATGCTGCGCTCACCTTGAAGAAACCAGTCAATTACAGTTCAGTTATTAGTCTTATTCAAGACTACCACCATTCACTGACCCATTCGTTTGATCTTTTCCTTTATTCATTTTCTAAACAAAATATGTCTTTGGCAGCAATACAGAGACGTTCTTACTTTTCTGTATGTTCAAAAACATCTATGTTGTAAAATAGAATTTTAT
>JAOYSI010001558.1:0-50330 GCA_025775065.1 Hiodon alosoides | reverse complement strand
TATATATAATCTATAGAGGTTTATGATGTAGAGTTGTTGCCCCAACTCAGTGTCTCGTATGCAGAATGACGGAATTGCTTTTTGATCAAATATAAATAAATAAATAAATAATAAGGCCAGTTTTCAGTTAACCACTTTATAAATTAGGGCATTCACAGGTGAACCCCTGTGTTGATCGACTGGTTAAATTGGACATACAAATGTCATGCAGTGTAATTTCCTCATGAGAAGATTGCTGGCAGAAAACAAAAAAGATAAGTGAATGCTCCATGTTCACACTAAAAACCTTTATGTATAAATGTTGTTGTTTTTTAAAAATAAGGTATTGCCACTGGTATTTCCAGTAGTCTTACGTTTGAAATGCAGAGCATTATACTATCTGCCCCGATCTCCACCTCCACCCCGCCCTCCTTATAGGTCTTCTGTACTTCTTTTGTTTTTCGTTGCAGGCCGGCCTCCGCACGCTGCATGATATTGGGCCCGAAATTCGACGAGCGATATCATGTGACCTGCAGGACGAGGAGCTTGTAGACTTTAACCCCACCCATGACGAGGATATTTATGGGGTAAACATTACTCTGGTGTAATGTGTCCAATCAGAACTTGCTGTCTTTGTCCTGTTGCCGGGGAAATCTGCCGCTTAACCATTTGCATCTTACAGCCTGTGGTTACTGTTGTTTTTTAAATTGTAGCCAAACTCAAGAAGGCTCAGATAAAGCAGTTTAAAAAAAACGTTTTATTCCTGTGTACCAAGATCCTGAGGTATTTTTTTTGTTATTCTTGTTTGCCACCAGTGATGTATACTTAGTTTAAGTACCCATCGCTGTTTTGCTTTATTATGCATTGCGGATTTTGAGTTGCACATTTTAAGTTACCAGGCCATTTAGCCATTTGTCACAGAGGTTGAAAGTTTATAAGGTATTGACATTAGAACAGATTGATATTGGATACATTGATATTTTAATAATGACTTTTGAAATCAGTTCCAATATTTTTCACAGAGAAACGGGGGTCTTTTTGGCAATCACGTCAGTCATGTCAATGGAGACCAGAGGAGCTCCATTCACCTGACCAATGTTACTCAGCGCCCGCTCCAGATTCAGCTTCCTCCCGATCTCTCTCCCATGGGCCTGCATGGCAGACACAGCAGACCGGGCAACTCCTTGCCCCACAGCTACCACATTCACCAACAAAACTCCCTTCTTAAGTCACCAAAGTCCACCAACGCCAACCTCAACAACGCCAACGTGTCCAGCTTCTCCAATGGGAAGCAGCTTTGCCACAATGAGCTTGGCCCCACTAACGGGTACCCCTCCCATAGCTACAAAAGCGACCATGATAAGCACAGGAAACCACCAGCCAAAAGGTAATCGAGACTGCCCCGCTCACACACTTTGTGTGGAAAAACTTTGTGTTTGTGGAACTTCTCAGCTTGGACTAGCAGAAATGTCTGGCATAATATCAGCCTTTAGAGC
This sequence comes from Hiodon alosoides, assembly GCA_025775065.1. Classification (NCBI taxonomy): domain Eukaryota; kingdom Metazoa; phylum Chordata; class Actinopteri; order Hiodontiformes; family Hiodontidae; genus Hiodon; species Hiodon alosoides. The sequence goes on along the minus strand of JAOYSI010001558.1, from coordinate 48,855 downwards.
TTCTGTCCGTCAGGCCCTTAGAAATAAATATTTGATCCATATTATTTATCATGTCATATAGATTTTGATCAGAGTTCCCCTTTAGAACTACAACTGCAGCTTTAATACAGGTTATTTAGAAGCACTGAAGCAACCTAAACCCCTGTTTCACCCATATCTCCCCCCTATACCTTACCTGTGACAGCACCTGTGTGTGTCATATACTGGATGACAAGTGATATCAATGCCTCATGAGGAAAACGCACATATGACATAAAAAAACAAACCATGGGTTCTTAAACATGAGATGAAATCAATGTGTCTGATTCAGTAGGGCTTCTGACAGCCATCAGTTAACACCACAATCATCTCAAGTGTAGAAGGTAGGTCGTGTGTGATCAGTTTCAACTCAAAGCCACAAAGTTGTCTCTGTCATTTCAGATCTAACAACAATAAAACATAGTAACCAATGTAACAATATAGACAATGGAAAATGGTAATTTGTGACCTTTATTTATTTTTGTCTCTGATGTATGTTTTCCTCATAAGAGCAAAAAGCATAAATGTTGCCTTGTCTATGTGATTGTTTTCCTTTCCCTTCCTTTAATACCCGACCAAAATGCTTTCTCCTAACTCTTTCAATGCTTTCTGGGATAGGACACGCTACTGTGAAGCCTACATCAGGTATGGCTGTTCCAGCTAATTTCCATTAAGCAATTGTGCTTAATGTGTTTGAATGAATAAAAATCTGTTGTTTCATTTGGTGATTCTGACCTGTTAGCAACTTTGAATGTTTTTGGAATCAACGTCGAAGATGGCAAGCTCATCCAGACCATGCTGTTCATGTCAATCAGTAAAACATCTGGGTTACAGTGCCCTGCTTTGAGATAAACCTCTGCTATTTTTGGCGACTACTGAGGAACAGCTATGTCAGGTTTATGCTAGCTTTTGACCTTGACACTTATATATAAAAAATATATTTAGTGAAGTTCCACATTTGAGGCTAGTGACTCCACCCGTGACTCACTACACTACAGGGTGAATTGTTTTTGTTAGCTGTATGTAACCTGTACATAACCGTGGTTTTCGAGATGTAGGCCTAACAGACGGCACATGGCTCAAGATATACTGTTACTAGCCTAGCTCTGACCTCCGACCCCTCCTCACCAATGTACAGGTCAGACTCGGGGAATGGCTGGCATCCTACCATCTACAGAGAAGACCTTTCCTCAGGGGATAACTGTGATCAGGACTGTTACTCCGGGGAGTACTTCAGTGGGGAGGAATTTTGTGAGGATGGTAGCTTGTACCACCAGGCGGACTCCCCATCAAGGTGTCTTGTCTTGGCTTTATCCTCAAAGTGATTTGTGCTGTTACTAGTAAGGCAGTCAGCCGATGCAAGGCATGAATTACCAAAACAAAATCTATTCTTTTAGGAATAATGCATTGGAATAATGATTTAAATGGAATTAGCTGTAAAAAGCAAGAAATGCTAAAAATAACACAAAATTATGTATTGTTTTACAGAGGTATTTTTATGGGAGCTGAGGAAAGATTATTTGAAACTTCAGTTTTGGGGCTGTCATTTGACTTTTTGTGGAGCTAGGATGGAGAATCATTCAATTATACAAACGAATCTCGAAAGAAATGGAGAAGTTGCAAAGCTCTATAAGATGTTGATTGTATTTCAGATTATCTAAAGAAAATAAAGAGATGTATTCCAGCAGTGAGCTTCAGTATGAAACCCCGAAGGGCTACCATCACCCAGATGGCTACTATAACGAGGACGACTCGACAGTCTATGACGAGTCTCGGAAGTCACCAAAGAGACGACTGCTCCCCCAGACCCCGCTTGGTGAGATGATCCATCCTGCCGGCATGCCTGTACATGTACTCTGAAAAAATACCATGCCATTAAAGTGAATTCCATTCACGATTTTATGGTGGGTGGATTCTAGAGTAACTCTGTGGAACTATCATTTTTTAATTTTTTTATTTTTGGAACTGAGACAGTTTTTTACAAGCACATTGTTGGTTGATCAAAAACTAAAATCAAACGTGGCATGTCCTTTCCTGTGAAACTGTTCTCAGTACACCGAAGGCCGTCATTCAGTTTTGAGTGTCTGCGAAGACAGAGCAGCCAGGACGAAATCTCGCTGTCTCCTGCTTTGCACCAGCGCACTGCTCTACCTCTGCAACTGATGCAGCACCAGGTAGACCTATCCCTTGAACAAAAGTACACACCCACATAAGACTGCCCCGCTCACACACTTGTGTGGGAAAACATCGTGTTTTGTGGAACTTCTCAGCTTGGACTAGCAGAAATGTCTGGCATAATATCAGCCTTTAGAGCTTCTGTCCGTCAGGCCCTTAGAAATAAATATTTGATCCATATTATTTATCATGTCATATAGATTTTGATCAGAGTTCCCCTTTAGAACTACAACTGCAGCTTTAATACAGGTTATTTAGAAGCACTGAAGCAACCTAAACCCCTGTTTCACCCATATCTCCCCCCTGTGACGGCACCTGTGTGTGTCATATACTGGATGACAAGTGATATCAATGCCTCATGAGGAAAACTCACATATGACATATAAAAACAAACCATGGGTTCTTAAACATGAGATGAAATCAATGTGTCTGATTCAGCAGGGCTTCTGATAGCAATCAGTTAGCACCATAATCATCTCAAGTGTAGAAGGTAGGTCGTGTGTGATCAGTTTCAACTCAAAGCCACAAAATTGTCTGTCATTTCAGATCTAACCACAATAAAACATAGTAACCAATGTAACAATATAGACAATGGAAAATGGTCTTATGAGACCTTTATTTATTTCTGTCTCTGATGTATGCTTTCCTCATAAGAGCAAAAAGCATAAATGTTGCCTTGTCTATGTGACACGCGCACACACACACAGACAGTCAGACGCACAAACAAACACACATAAGCACACACATACACACACACGCACACACATACACACATACACACATACACACACACAGTTTGATCTGAATGAATGCTGCTGCTTTGATGTTCACTGTGTTTGTCTGCCGGTGCCCCTTCCAAACTTTTGAAGGTGATGGCTGTGGCCGGCCTGGACTCAAACCTAGCACAAAGGCTCTCACCCACCCGCTCCGTACACTCCTGGGCAACCCCCCCTGCAACCCCCACCACAAGAGACTGCTCCCCCTACTACACCCCCCTGATCCAAGTGGACAGGCCCAGCAGGGAGAGTACTAGTAGCAGCCAGTTATCTTTGTGCAAGACCTCATGGTACACGGACGACTTGGACAGTGCTCAGAGGGCGCACACACTGGGGCAACTGCAGATCCCTGCCGAATTTCGACACCAGTACAACCAGAAGAGGGGGAGTGCTAGCAGTCTGGTGGAGGCGGTAGGTGAAATAGAAATATACAGACATTTCCCACTTTAAATTCAGTGGATTAAAAGCACAATTGAATACCTCTCCAAGGTTAGTAAGATCTGACCACACATGGTGAAATACAGTGACAGAGTGTAAGTTGTGTTCTGCTGTCCTGCAGGTGTTGATATCGGAAGGACTGGGCAGGTTTGCGAAGGACCCTAAGTTTGTTGCGGTGACAAAGCATGAGATCGCGGACGCGTGCGAGATGACTATCGACGAAATGGAGAGCGCCGCCAGCCACCTTCTGAGTGGCGGCGTGCCTCCAGGGGCGAACGGGGAGAGATTCCCCATGCTTGGCCAGAGGGACTACGAGTTCCAGGACATCTCAGCCGGGTATAGCGATGAGGAGCCGGAGCCTGCCAAGAAGTATGAGGAGGATTTAGCAGATGAAATGATATGCATTACAACGTTGTAGCATTTGCTAAAAGTAAAAAAAATAATAATAATAATAATTGATAAGAATAATAAATACCTAAGGTGAAAACAAAGAATGCATGGATTGGCTGTTTAAAAGGAGAAGTGCCTTTCTGTAATGGGCACTTGGAAGGCTGGAGTGACTCTGCAGTGTGTCCAGCTAAGGGCCTGCAGGGAGGGAGCTGTGTCCACACCTTTCTGCCTGATAGGGTAAGGCACACGGGGGCCACGGGCCACCAGCCAGAGCAAACGCAGGGGAAACCAAGGCAAGGAAACTTCCCTGGAAAAAGAGAGAAAATACAGGTGAAACCAAGGTACCAAACTTCCCTGGAAAAAGAGAGAAAATACAGGTGAAACCAAGGTACCAAACTTCCCTGGAAAAATGAGCGAGAAAATTCCGGTGAAATCAAGGGAATCAGGTGAGCTCTTTTATGCAGGTCAGGGGGATACAGATAATGACAATCAAATATTCAACTGTACGTCATTAAATCACTTATTTGCATATCAGCAAAATGTTTTAAAACCAGCATATCCCCACATTGTTATTAACCTCTGGTCAAATACTCTAAATAATAAGAACAACAATAAATAAATAAACAAAAGGTTTACATTGAATATCACTTAGATTCTGTATATTATTCGACTTTATATGGGAGACGCAGATATACACTGGAAATTCATGATAATATTCACGTAAATGCACTAGTATTTTTAATCTTGAAATAACTTTGTTTCATGGTAGACCATATTGTAAATCAATTGTAATGTATTATAAAGAGATGTTCTATATTTTGTAATCGCATACCACACAGAAAATCAGCAATATGTACATACCAAAGAGCATATATGTATATATGCATATGTATTTATGCTCTTACTGTATGTATGTCTGTAAAATATATACAAAGAGAGTTGCTTAGGACCGGTGTTTTTTAAAAGCTTTTTTTTAGTCTACAGTTGAATCTTAAAATGACTTCACCTAACAGAACTGTTGAAGGAATTCCCTTACCCGACACACATACAATGGCGAGTGGAGCCGTCTCAGAATTTTAATCATTTTGCATTGGCTGTTTTATTTTCATTGAATGGGGTAATAAAAAGAGCATATCTTGTGCTAGACAATTGTACATGTTGGCTAAAGTTCTTAGATGCTAGGATTCATATTTTGGTTGAAAAACACTTTTTAATACATGAAAAACAGAAATAATAATGTTAAGAACAAGATAATAAATATATAATTCCTTGTGAAACAAGAACAACAGATTAATCATTTGCTCTAGGTTCTGCACTCGCCAAGTTTCATATTCAAAATTCAATTTATTACTGGAACAGTTCTGTAAAATATCAAGGGTCCTTACTCTTACTTTCTGAATATTGTGGTCTAACCACCAGTTGTTGCCCAATTTATTTTAAATCCTTTATTTTTTATGGTGATTGACCTTTTAACGCTTTCAAAACTTGAAAGAAGTGGATTGAGGTGAAAGTATTTAGAATGACTAAGATGTGTGTATATGGTTGTGCATAATTCTTGGAAAGTGACACACCAATATTGTCGCCACACCATGAGCCTGCCACTGATTACTTGCACATTGTTTCCTTTAGATCTCCCTGCAGTTTCAGTGGTAGTCCGTTATCATCTCCAGTATTACAAAAGTCTTTGAAACGGGTGGGAAAACATATCAGTGTTTCTACTGCTAACTTTAGATGTAGCGTTTCTCACTCTCAAGGTATTTCATTTGACTTTCTTACACCTCAAAAAGGGAAAGTTAGTGAGCCAAAGGCTGTAATGACAATGCCATGGTGGAGAAGGCTCTGGAATGGTTAAAAGCATGTTATAGTCTTCTCGAAATCCTGAGTGTGAGTATTATCTGCTGATGGATCCTTACACCCCTTACTGATCCTAGCACTGATTGACAATGAATATGCATTATTTTAGTTACATTAATGTCAATACTAAGATAGTGTACCTTTACCTCTTTCCAAAAACCCCTACAAACAAAACAAAACTGAAAATATTTGTGCAAATTTTATGCCAATAGATTTTTAAAACTAGCAGATGGTCATCTGTCATTCATTGCACATGTCATGGTGACAATACTATACATTTTTTTTTCCTGTTCTTTAAAACTTTTAAATATTTATGTAATGAGAGAATCTATTTTCCTTTAACAATGTATGGTATTGAGAAATATTTGTAAATTACATGCCAATGTACAATGCTGGATTATACATGTAAAAGATGAAAAAATCCAAGGTGCTTTGGCCTTTATTTCTTAATTAAAAGTATCAGTCTGCATGTATAAGTATGACAAAATTCAAAAGACACACAACATAATTTTTTTAAATCACAATTGTTTTATTAATATTAATACTGTTATTAACACTGTATTTAAATATATGGTTGTAAAATATGTAAACAAATTAAGACAAAGGTGAAAATTTATTCTACGAGAACATTCTAATATATATGCCTGGAAAGAGACAGCATATATAATATATATTGAATAATGTTTTATTCATTATACATCACATCTCTTTGTAGCAAATTGTTTAGTACCCTGTAAGTTTTGTATAACAATAATAAATTTTTTTATATTTTTGTCCCTTTTAATTTTGGCCTGGAATCAATACTAAAAAAACAGAACATTTATTTTTTAATAATAACTTCTGAATAAACATTTCATTTTGTATCATTATTGCTTCCAATATTTGCATCCACAGTTGACCTTATAAGTAGTTATAGGCCATTTTAAGATGAAAAGTTCCTGAAATCAGGTAGATTTTTTTATTACTTAGCTTTTTGTATGCATTAAGTATTTTTTTCTGAAAAAACAGAATCAAAATCTATCATTTTATCTTTTGTATCATATAAGCAGAAGTAAAAAAAAAATCTTAAAGGGAAACCTCGGATCATTCAGAGATCACTTTCCACAGAAAACTCAAGTATTTACTGACAGGGAAGGAAGAGATTACATCCTGGAACAAAGGCTGAACTTCAGGAGAAATATTTAAACACAGAAGTAACTTCTGAGAATTGTTTGCATTAAGAACACAAATTTAAGTTAAGTTCTGGCAAAACGGAAATCAGGTTTAGGTTATCCAGTTGTATTCTAACAACATTAAAACAATACTAAAGGTTGTAAACATTAGTGTATTTGATCCTTTGTATTTCTTGATTAAGTGAATTTATATTTCTAATAATAAAAAATGTACAGACAGCGTGTCATTTAAAAATATTAGTCTAGGTTTTCACAGTCAGATAAAATAGATTTTTTTTTGGGTCCTACTATGGCTTCAGAGTTAGCCCTTAAGGTTATGTCAGGTCTTCATGGGAGGATGGGTTCTGGCTCAGCGCTGGGTCTCCAGGGTTGGGGGGTGATACACTATAACGGTGTCATCACAGAGAGGCGGAAGGCCCTTGATGGAGTCAGCCACTTTTTCTGCAATCATGATGGTGGGTGCATTAAGGTTCCCACTCACCACGCTGGGCATGATGGATGCGTCCACCACACGCAGGTTCTCCAACCCCAGCACGCGTGCCTCAGGGTCCACAACCGCCATGGGATCAGAGGGCTGGCCCATCTTACATGTGCAGGAAGGATGGTAGGCACTGTCTGCCTTCTGCCTCACAAAGGCGTCAATCTCCTTATCCGACTGGACCCCACTCCCAGGCTGCACTTCCCGGCCGCGGAATTCGTCAAAGGCCTTCTGCGCAAAAATCTCCCTGGAGAGCTTAACACATTCTCTGAATTCCCAGACATCTTGATCTGATATAAAAACAGAGACCTGTAATGCTCACCATGAACCTAGAGGAAATGCAGGCAAACAGGAAGTGCTGGGCCTTATATATACATTACCTGTAGAGAGGTAGTTGGGCTCAATGATTGGGTGTTCTTGAGGATTAGTACTCTTGAGTTTTAACCATCCTTTACTGGTACTTCTCATTGGTCCAACATGAACCTACAGCATATCAACATCTTTAGGACGCATTGCATCACACTTCCTTTATTCTAGGGCAATCTATTTTCTGCTGTTAAAATTCTTATAAATACAGGAGTGAAATGTCTTCATGTTTCCCTTTACTAAAGCAACAACAGCACATCAGTTAATGTTATCAGCCTAGCTGGAAAAATGTTTGTACTACATACTTAAACACCTAAACATTTACAAATAAATGTTCAATCGCCTAGCTAGTTGAGCTGCACACGAGTCAGCTAAATTATTATGGCTACTGTTTGCATTTTTGTACTTGTGGCTTTTATGTTCTATTTGAGAGCCTATGGTATATCATTCATTATATACAGTACTGTGCAAAAGTCATAGGCACCCTAACATAAATTTAGTCTTTGATATTTATGTTTTGTCTTCTGCACTAGTGTGTAAGTAGAACATTTTCTTTTTTAGATTTCCAAACACTCTTTTTCTGAAAGAAGGCCAAGGAGTTCTGCAACAGATGGTATTGCCTCCATAGAGCCGTGATCTCAACATCATCGAGGCTGTCTGGGATTACCTGGACAGACAGAAGCCAGCGAAACAAAGTCAGTAGAAGAACTATGTAAAGTTCTCCAAGATGCCCTTTAAGATCTACCTGCTGATTGTCTTATAAAACTGCACAACACTTTACCTAAGAGAACTGAAGCAGTATTTAAGGCAAAGGATGGTCACATCAAATATTGAATACATTTTTTTGGTTGTTTTCGGGTTTTATATTTTTATTTTTATTTTTTACATCTGCCTAATACTTTTGCACAGTTCTGTATATATACGTTAATTATTATTCATGTACACAGTGATATAGAGACCTAGGCTGGGACAATAAAATTATATTTAGCATTTTCTTCTACTTACAAAAAGCTATTAAATACAGTTATGTAAAGTGCGATTAGTGAGTGTTGATTTGGTCCCAGGCTAGGTCTCTATATCACTATGCACTGCAAAGTTGTTGTTCCAGGGAAATCAGACCAGGCTTATATGTGTTTCCAGGGCATGCCTTATGCTAATTCTAAACTATATTTGCGCGCCAGTCATATTGAGATTCATAAATGCACGCATGTGAGTATGAATAAAACTGACAGATGCACATTTCATGAACCCAATGATGCTTTTGGATGAACAGTTTTTTAAAGCACAAACTACATGTTTCTACGAACATATTAGTGAACGAGGCTCATGGTGTCCAATTTCAGACACAAATATATTAATAAAATGCCTGACATATCAATTAAAACTGAATTTTAAAAGACAACTATTTAAACTTTAGCAGTTCGTCGTGTATATCTATAACTGAGCTACTTAAATGATATATATATATCTCTATTCAGAGATTACAATGGTTGAGGATAAAAACATTCTACTTGAATGTGGAAATGTTGTTTCTCTTTTACATTCTTGTATATGTAAATCAATTCTCACTGACCTGGTAGGCTTCCAGTTCAGGGTTTTCACGTCCGTGATCGATAACTTGGGATGGGAGGAAGTGAAATTGGATATCTGGATGGGTGACGCCAGCATGGCTTCGAATGAAGCCACCACTCTCCAGGTGAGCTGTGGCACCGTAACCTGGGAGTAAGATCCTGGTCATGAATGTGCGATTATGTAGAAGAAAGTAAATAAGAGCAAAGTTTGAAAAGCTGTATTTATCTTTTACCTGTACCCACTTTATTTACGTATCTGCCTGTAAATGTGACATTGATTTCCGACATGACTCACCTGTACTTGTAACAAAGCAGTACCTGTGTGTTTTAAAAGCCACTCCAGTCCAATCTTGACCATCTGAAAAGGTTGCTGAGCCTTGTAAAGAGTAATGGGTTTAGTGCATTCCTGCTGCACATAAAGCTCCAGGTGATCTTGAAGATTGCTGCCAACTCCTACACACAGAAAACATTTTAGTAGTAATCAGGATTTCTGTTTCAAGTGTATATTTTTTCTTGGCTTTGGGAGGACCCCACCTGAATACAGAATCATAGGAGTCCTATGAAGGTGGATTTTAAAGTTTTGAATCCAGATCCTGTTATTTGCAATTGTGGACAAGAGCCTCAATTGCCTTGTAACCGAAAGGCTGCTGGTTCCTGCCCCATTGGACATAGCCTTAACCTGAATTCTGGTTAAGTATCTCGGATTAGATTCTCCACTAAACAACTAATCATTCAATTTGCAACACAAAAAATTGTTTTATATGCAATAAACTACTTTTACGTGTACTTCTAAGAAGTGAACCATCATTACTTGGTGATCCAGAGATCTTGGTGAATCAGGAATTTATCATTTCACCCAAAGCAAAGCTTGCAGTCTAATATCCATCTAATATTAACCCTAGGTCTGGGCAAGTTGGGGTTGACTGCCTCTGGGATCAGTGAATCATTTTCCTGTTTTTCTGTTTGGCACTGGGTTTTTTGTTGTTGTTCATTTACTGTGTTCATTTACTAAGTAAAGTTTGATCGATGGATTAATTGATTGGACTAAGTTCACAGGAGAGATTAGTCACCTGGGAGATGTGCCACGATGGGAATATCCAGCTTTTTTAAGTCATCTGCATGTCCAACCCCAGACAGCATGAGCAGCTGGGGTGAGTTAATGGCACCTCCACTCAAAATCACATCTTTGTTAGCAAACACCTGAGCAAAATGACAAACAGAATCAGTCCCCATCTTTCCTTCCAGATCTGAAGGTCTAATTATGATAAAGCCAAAGTGTGGCACACGTTGCTCGGCAGGACAAGACAGGAGTAAATTGGGACCTGCCTACCGGCACTTGCTGGGAATCAACAATTAATGCAACAGTGTTTTAAGACCTGGTTTTCTCTCAGTAGGTCCCTGAGTTGGAGAGAGGACAGGAGAGTCAGAGAAAGAGTGAGAAATCTGGTTCCCCACAAAAATTACAAACTAAAATAATAAAGACAACCCAAGATTCTCACAAGGGGGAAACAACTTACTGGCGACTAACACTGCAGTAAGTTCTTTCGGGAGCGGTTTTCCAGCTCTGATACAGATTTTTGTGCCATTCCTCACTCTCTCTTTCTCTGGATATAGCTCAGGTACTTGAAAAAAAAGGTCTTAAAACTCAGTAGCATTCATTGTTAATGGTGGGATTTTTTGGCACCTCTTTGGAATCATTTAAAAAAAATAAGTTTTTATCTGGATTCTGATTGGGTCACCACTAAAAAAGAAAGCAGCAATGCATCTAACAAAAAACTAAATATATTAAATGTATTTTTTTTAAAGCCTTAAAAAATAAGCCTTATTTCAGTTTTTTTATTTTCACTTAACTAGGCGTACCTTCTTCTTCTCTCCATTCTGTACATACTCTACACCCACCGCTCTGGGCCCCTCAAACAGGATCTTAGTGGTAAGGCAGCAAACCTCCGTCTTCAGGTTGGGTCTAGTTAATGCAGGGCGCAGGTAAGCGCTGGCTGTGCTCCACCGCTTTCCTGTGGAGGAGGGGACTGGTTGCTTTGTGAACTGTTCCTCTGAACTGTCAAGACTATTCTAAACTCCTCCTCTACCTCTCTAAAAAAGACCCACAAAGGCAAAACAACAAAAAGGTGCAGAAACAGCAAGGGCTCTATGAGGAAAATGCCTTCATGCTATGACACTGTGATCTGACGTCAAAAGAAAAGAAAAAAAACATCACCCTGAAATACATCTATCAATTGCCATAAAGCAGTCGAATGCTATGTACCTTTGTGGATGGTCATGTCCATCCACCCAAATCCCTCCTGCTGATATCCGTTCATGTCATCTGTAAAAGGGTATCCAGCCTGCTGGCCGGCTTCGATAAAGGCACGATGCAGTGGGTGGTCCGTCTTGCCTCGAGAAACATGCAGAGGACCGCTGCCTCCTCTGTACTTGTTGGCTCCCAGTTCATGAGTCTGAGCCTTCCTGAAGTAGGGTAGGCAGCGATTGTAGTCCCAGCCTGTGGCCCCCTCCTGATCCCAGCGGTTGTAGTCCTCAGCATGGCCTCGGATGTAGACCATGGCATTGAGGGAAGAGGAGCCCCCCCATACTCTCCCTCGTGGCCAATACATCACCCGCCCATCCATGTATTTCTGGGGCCTCGTGTGGTAGAACCAGTTGTACTTGTCATCACAGAGATTGTACACCAGCGCGGCTGGCATGTGGATCTTCCAGGAAAGACGAATGTTGTTGAGAACCAAGTCTTTCGGACCCGCCTCGAGAAGGAGCACAGATTCGTCCGGGTTTTCTGAAAGGCGATTTGCTAGCACGCACCCCGCAGAGCCAGCCCCAACAATGACATAATTAAAATGTTGGCTCTTTTTAACGGGTGCTGAGATGTTATAATAGCGAGGTTGTGCCCGTTGTCTTTGCAATGCCAGCAGAGTGCTTGGCCAACCAATTCTCCTCAGCAGTAACGCAGGAAGCATTTTGACACTCAATGCCTCGTCTTCATTCACAGTCAAAGGTTCCCCAGCTTCACCTCTGTCGGGCGCTTTTTCTTTAAGGACACCATTTTGACGAAAGACACCGAGTTACCAAAGCAGAAAATGTCAGGTTGTATACTTTAGGAAAATATTTTGCTATATACATTATAATTACATTTTAAGAAATGTATGCATTTTTTTTTATCTAGAGGAATTGAGAAGATAAAAATCAGTTAAATTTATAAGCGTTGCAACTCATGTTGTGGGTCAGGTTACAGTATGATCTACAGTTGAGGACTAGCTGGCAGACGAGGAAAGCCAATCTCAGAAGACATTTTTATTTATCATTAAGCCAGAACCTCATACAGATTAATGTGACATGACACTGATCGGTGATTATTAATGAGCTAAACCCTACCCGAAGTTTACAAAACCTAGCCGCATTAGTATAGTTTTCATTAAATTAGTGATGCAATATTGTATCGTTAATGTGTTTTACTCCGACAAAATCTATTCAATATTAAAATATTTAATAGAACACTTGCCGTTCTATAGGCTACGTAGTTATTATGAGTTTAAAACACACGCACTGTGCCATGCCAATGCCATGTCTGTAGAAATCGCATAGTCGACCATTTAACGGGGAGCAGATTACGGAGATACAAATAAGGCCCGCCTACTGAAGTTTCACTTTAAAAATTGTCAAAAAGTTATCCGACGTTACAAATATCAAATGATTAACTATTCATAGCAATTAATTTGTTATTTTCACATATATATGCTGATGTGTTGCGCATATGTTGTAAAAAAAAAAAAAAAAAAAGATCGCCGCATTTGAACTTAAGTACGAAAACTGTCCTCTTTTATCACACCCTGTCTTTAGGGACGGAGATGTACTTTGTTTTTAAATCGAGAAATTACCACCAACGCGCATTCTATTGCAAATAAATATCCATTATACATTCCACAAGTTAACTTAATTATTTGCACAGTAAATCTACTTACCGATATAGCTGCGGTACGCAAAAAAATCAGATATGGATCTTACAGTCAGGGATGGGTGGAGTTAGCGGTAAACTTCGTAATGAGATGAGTGTTTCATAGCCAAGCAGCCTCGGTACGTGTTACACCTCGGAGTAAACATCATTAAAATTGCGTACGTTAGGTTGTATGCAGAAGTCGATTCTGCATTTTCTTGTTGGTAGCGGGTCCTTCGCGTAAGAAAATATTTTGTAATGCTAATATGAAACTCTTAATGGTGATTTTACTATCTGAATTGATGTCAACATATGGAGCAACACAACACGTGGTATGTATTTGTGTTTGTATGTATGTATGTATTTATTTGTTAGTTATTATAATTATTATAAAGTCTGAAATATATTTCACCATTTTTTACAGACTGTTACATGTGTGAAAACATTGGATGGTAAGATATTATCTAGATTCTTTGGAAACAAAATGTGACATATACGTGTATTTGTGTTCTGCCTGCTCAAAATTTGGACTGGATGGTGAAATGAAAAGGGATTATAATTCAATTTCTAATATGTAATCCAACTGTTGCCTGTTTTGATTTTAAGATAAGATAAGATACCATGATCCTTTATTAATGCCCCTTAGGGGAAATTCAAGATGCTACAGCAGCACAGGGGTAAGAACAGATAAGATCAGACAAAGAATTAAAATTAAAATTAAAAAATATATAATAATAGGAGGTATGGGGTAAACATTTTTTTTTCCCCTTAAATGGTTACTGAATAGAGTTCTGCTTCTGCTAGATTCTCCAGACGAACGGAGCCGTGACCCTCCCTCAGTCCTACGGGCACTCAGTATCTCAATGGTTGAAACTGGGAATGGGAAAATTGGAGAATATGGACTGGTACTAAATATCAGCTGGGCCATCAATGTAGACCGTGAGTGCTTCCCAAAATTGTTCTCAATCAATGCATTTGTGCAGTTAAAAATGGCATTGAAAATTACTCTAACGCGACCCAACCGGTACATATTTCTGTTTTGATCTCAGCTTGCTCAACATTTTCTTGTAGAAAGTAATGTTTTCCTCGTGGGTACTTGGATCAGAGTTGATAAGGACTCTTTCCTATGTCGCTATCGGCCTCCATTCAAAGAAGTAGACACAGCTGGCTACGAGCAGGTATTTGCTATCTTATTTGATACACAAATTGGAGACCCATTGGTCTGCTCAGCTTGAGCAGTATAGAAACGTGGTGCCAATTCTTACTGCTAGATATGATATTGGATTTTTTTTTACAGTTGTGGTTCCATTACGTTGGCATTCCTGCAGAGCCAGGGAATATATACTTTGCCACTGCTTTCAACCTCCCAAAACCAGTGTCTGGAAGTATTCCACATGTGAAGACCGCTCAGTTTTTTGTACCTGGTATGTTATCTAATATTCTTTTAGAAACTCCCATCATGCCTGGTAAAATTACTGATGACATACTATTGACAAACTGTTATGTAGAGGTTTCTTGCAATTTACCTTTGCGACAATGGCCTACACAGTGAACGAGATTATAAATGACTAAAATGATTTTCTTCTCTGTTCCCAGGTTGCGATGTAAAAAGAATGAAGCATCATGAATCTTGTATTAGACAAGGGAAGGTTCAATTTAAATATCTCTTTCCACATTTCTCCACTCTTTCCATTTTTCTTTTGTTTAATTGACGTTCACTGATATTAACTTTATTTAACATTTACTATGTTTGCATTTAAAGGATCTCTGTGGGAACCTACCATGACAGCTTCCTTATCTAAGGACCAAATACAGATAAGCTTTACACCAAGCACATACACAAAAAAGTACTCCGCAGAACTCTGGCGTTGTGTTTCGTTCCACTGTACGGATCTGGATGAAATGGAGTTTATCACTTTAGAAGAGTTTAACACAGTAAGACAATGCAAAGCTATGTGATATGTAATGTGAACATATTTAGTTTTGTTCGGTTTCAATAATGTGTCATGATTTTGGCATGGTGACTAACAGGCATAATCCTCCTTCAAATGAACTTTTAATTGCTTGCATTGCTTTTAACTTCACACCTGAGATGAATTTTAAAACATTTCATTGTTTTCCTGCAGGCGGGAGATGAATCCAGATTGACAAAAACAATTGCAAAAACAAATCTAGCAGCGCAGTGTGGGCAACTTCATGTCATTTTGGTCAGTAGATAAATATGTGATGAGGCTTCCGAAAGTTCAGACCAGAACCTTATTCAATGATCTGTTTAGCCTAGTACACACATCTTATAATTGCTGAATTTTTGTTTGTTCAAAATAACACTTCATTTAAATTTAGATACCATATTTTGATGGATGCCCCCCAGTGTGTGATTTTGTGCAGACGGAAGTGAACTGCACAACAAAAGGTTCTGTATTCCTGTATAGTGGCAATATATCCTTCTTGAATATATTTTTATAGCCATTGTGGGTTAATTCAACCTAAATTTATTGAAAATTCACCTCTCCCCAGGAGTGAATTACATCATACCTCTACTGACTGTTCTCAACGCTGCGTTGATGGTGCTGGTGTTAGTCTGTCTTTTCTCATGTAAGTAGTCACTGTGCAATGCAAAAACATACACAGTATAATATTCACGATCATGAAGGTTATACAACAACCTTTCTTGAATGACTTATGTTCTCAGCAGCTGAAAGAATGCAAGTTATTTTTTATATTTTAACT
This sequence comes from Hiodon alosoides, assembly GCA_025775065.1. NCBI lineage: Eukaryota > Metazoa > Chordata > Actinopteri > Hiodontiformes > Hiodontidae > Hiodon > Hiodon alosoides. Next base: position 32,947 of record JAOYSI010001558.1, on the reverse strand, counting down.
TGTTGCCTGTCATTGCTTATCGATGGACTGACGTCTTCTCTCTCTCATATTTAACTTTTAGATGGAAAAATTGCAGCTCGTTCACGGTTTGCCAAAATGGCAAAAACCACTGAGCCCATCTCTGTGCTCATCGTCTACCCGGCCGAAAATGGCGCTTTTCAGAAAGCTGTGGTGACATTGGCAGAGTTTCTGCATTCGCACTGTTTTTGCCGAGTGACCATAGACGTGTGGCAGAGGGGTAAGATGGCTGAGATGGGGCTGGTGCAGTGGCTCACCCTGCAGACACAGAGTGCAGAGAAGGTGATCTTTGTCTGCCCGCAGAGAGCTAGGCATGAGTGGGCCGAGACCAAGCCTGGTCCAAGGGACCATACGGTCCCGGCCTCTGCGGACAACGTTTTCTCTCTTGCACTGAATATCCTGGCGAGCCATGCCCAGCATCTGGCAGGCCTCCACAAGTATTTGATGGTTCACCTAGGGGAGGGTCTCCCTAGAGAGAGCCTTCCTGGGGCTTTAACGTTGTGCAAGTCCTTCTGTCTGATGAGGGACCTGGAGAAGCTCACCAGATGCCTTCATGGCAGGCCCTCTGGAGGAATGGTCAGCTTTCTTACGGCAGTGTTTGGCTCACAAGCACGTCAGAGTTACGCTCTAACCAAGGAACTGAGAGACTCAATACAGGAGTTACAGTGGCAGGAGACTTGAAGGTGATGCAAAGTTGAAGCGCCATTGGTTACAGCAATAGCTTGGTTTTATAAACTCAGGTGGCTTCATAAATCATGTGGCAAAGAAAATATCAAAAGCACCATGCATGAATGGGAATTTACAGCAAGCACCTGTTATCTATTAACAACAGAAATATAACAAAAAGACAATGTTATGCATCTATAAAATGTATCTATTCTTGCTAAATAAAAGCTAAATTTGAGTGCTTGTTCATGCTAATTTCATTTCCTTAACTAGCAAGGGTGCCCTAGCCTGCATGTACCATTTCAGGCAATCCAGTTTCTCTATTTGCATAAATCAAGCAAGTATTACACTATTGCACTTGTCACAGCAAAGTTTCATAGTTCTGCAGGGGTTGCATGCGTTTACGATCCTGGGTATGAAAAATAAAACCCGGGCGTAACAATCATTTGTTAATTTGATTCTCTTAGTACTTTCCAACAGGTCAGACCTCAGATTTAATAATTTCACAAAACTAGACCTCATATATACATAGAAAAGGAAATAAACATTACAGTACACACACACACACACACAATATACACTTCAATAAAAAATATTTATAAAGACGATGTATGTACAATATATGCCATTTTATATGGATGATAAAGTCATGGAGTATCATTCAACCTTGAGCAGTTGCCTGGACAACTCATTACCACACGAATGCTGCCCGCTCTCTCAACATGCGTACACCAAAGCGCTGCCATTCTCGCTGGTAAATCCACATCTCCTGGGTAGTGTCGAGGCAGGCCAGAACCGCACCACCCTTCCATGCAATAAACCGGGGATCCATGTCCTGCAAAATGTCACAAAACCCTTTCACTTTGCTGCAACAGAAAAGCTGCCCGGACGGGAACAATCTCACACAAAAGCCTTCTGAAGTGGAAAGCCCACTTTAGTAAGTAAACTGAATTCCCTGTGGACACGCTTTGCCTCTTCCCTACACCCAAAATCTCACACCAAAACGGAAGAAATGCAAGAAAGTCTCTGCCCTTTTTAGCCATACCCTTTAGCGTGACCAACTTAAAGGCCTAGCTAGAGTGCATTTCGGCCCAGCGTTTGGGGAGAGGCTTGGTCGTATAAAATTCCAGGGATGCCGGATGGAGGAGGGACTGATGCAGCCCTTTCTGGCATGAGCAGCATGAAGTGAGTAGGAGAAGTACCTTGGGGCGTGTAATGACCTCCACGTTCTCCACCACCCTGCGGAAAGACGGGGGCATCTTGTTGAGGATGCGGTGTTGGAGAAACTCCTGGGCCCTGTGGAACATCAGGCCACCTCCCACAACCAGGATGGAGCTGTACATCTTCCTTTTGGTCTCATCGGACGCTGGGTCACATGCACAAAGAAACCTTCAGACAGGTTCCAACCTTCTCCACAATATACCACAATTGTTTAAAAGTCCCAGTGCTGGAACACCTTCACGCAAGCACTCACTGTGGTCTTTAAACCTAACGGTTAAACAAAACGACAAGAATGCAGCAGTCATTTGAAGCTTGTGACTCAATAGGCCCCTAGGGGAACGGCTGTCGGAGCCATACCGCAGCAGTCGATGCTGTGTAGAATGGCTTTGTCCAAGCCCAGCGCCTTTCCCTCGAATTGCGTCATGGCGGTCTTCCTGGACAGCAGCGCGGAGGGAGGTTCTTCCATGTCGGTACCCCCCATCAGGCAGTCGTTCTGGGAATGGCCCAGCTCCACTTCCTGGGAGTGCGCCCCCCTCTCTGAGGGGTCCCCGCTCTGGCTGCATGGCTCACCGTCCAAGCCGGAGGGCTTAGGCAGCGGCTTGCGTTCTGCGCTGGCTTTAGACGACTTCAGGGGAAAGAAGAATGTTCCATTTCATACCAAAATTACACTTCAGTCATTGCTCTGATAATATTAAACAAACCGTACATCTCAAACTGCCAGGCACCACCAATTGCTGAAAATGTATTTTTAACATTTATATTAAAAGGTGCCTTCAGAAACAAACACTAAGATGTTATTCATGCACATTTTAGAGTAAATCTGCTGCTGCCTCCTGGTCTGATATGCGCCGTTGTGGAGGGCTGATGAAGTTCTCTACCTGCTCCTGTTTACTTTGAGTTCCCAGCAGGTAGTGCTCATCGTGGGGGTCCTCAGGATCTCCTTGCAAGCGATGCTGCAATGATGTCATTTTCTGTCCCACAATTCCAAAAGTGGCTGGGTAGAAGAGGGCCATTGGTGCCTGTCACAGACATGTAGGTGCCCATATTACAGTTTAAATGATGACCATTGCTTACGTCTCCACACACTGAGAGCTGCCTGGAAATTCTGAAATTATTGTCTTAAGACTTTTACGGATGTGTGTAAAAGTGGGGCTAAGAATGCAAAACCTCTCATTTGTTTAAAAAAAATTAATAAATAAAAAAAAATTAGAAAACGGTGAAATTACAACCCAGTACTCAATAAGATTAGCCCGAGATGAAAGATTGGAATTCACATATTGTGTTGGGCTGTTGGTTCAGGCACACATTTGTGAACACTAAAAATATTAACTTAAATATCAATAGACTTCAGCTGAAAACTACCTTTGGAAAATGTACCAGTGTAATCAGTTTAGGTGCATTTCATTTTATAGAACAGTTCTTCGCAGGGTAAAGTTAAATTGTAGCAAAAGGAAATGGACTATGGATTTGTTGAATACTAACCCCCCCCCCCCCCCCCCACTCTGACCTGTCACACACAAACAGTTTCCTCATGGTCAGGGCGTGTACCTGCAACTTCTCGTCGCCCAATCGGAGCTGGTAGAGCAGTGTAGGAGAGTCGGGGAAGCGTGTGCGAAACTCATGTTCCTGGAGGCCAGAGATGTCCTAATGCAAAAGGGGAGAAATATTGGTGACCCACCATTTCTATTAGATTCCTGGCACTTTCGTCACATCAATTGATCAATGGCAAATTATGTAAACTAAATGGATTTTAAAAAACCATGTTGGAAAGACTTCTTAGAAATAAAAGTACAAGAAGCATTTCCAAGATTTTTGGGTGGCATTCATTTTGTACAATATCACATCACATAAGGCAGAGTTATGGCAGAAAGTGGGTTAGACAGGACTATGCTTGTTAAGATTCAATAGTTCAGGTTAAGTTCTGGTTTTGAGGCTGAAAAAGATCTGGCCCACGTGACTAAGCATAGTAGGAGTGGAGTACAGGTGATGTAACTAAGGTGTAGTCAGAACCAAGTGTGTGGCGCACCTGGTCCAGGTGACAAAAGCTCTCCTTCAGCTGCTGCAGTAATAGACAGTCCAGTCTGTTGGATAGCTGGCACTCCTTGTAAGGGAAACCAACCCTCTGTAGCAGCCAGAAGAAGCACCTGGTTACATCAGAACCTCCGTATGCCAGGCACAGCCTTCAGGACAGAAAATGCATGGTTTCTACACGGCAAAAACATGGATTGTTTTGTGTTTTAAGACATTAGCACTCCTAGACTGATCAGGCTATTCAAGTAGCAAACCTTTTATAAAAAAACAAAAAAAAACCCATATGTACACAAGGGAAATTGGCCTTTGAACAGTGGCCAGTATGAACAAAGACAGCCTTGTTTTACTTCTGAAATGGTGCAGACACATTTTTACAGCACATCAAGCGGTGCAATGTTGTAACCCCTTGAATAGAATAATTAAATAAAACACCAGACTAAAAATGAACAAACAACGAAACTGACTTGAACTTAAAATCCATCATCATCATCATTATATTTCCAATTTAAACCCCTTTCAGCTTTCTCTTATTCATCTCTAATCTACCTGGAGTTGCGGTGTGACACCCCGTCCTCCACGCAACACAGACTGGTCTTCTCGGCCCCCACGTCCACCACACAGGCGCTGCCCAGCCCGCTGCCGAACGTCGCGCACACAGACTCCTGATGAACCACTATAGCTGCAGCGACAAAGCCAGGGACACTCGTCATCAAATGACCAACTCTTTTTAAAATCTCACACGCCTGTGGGGGAATAAGGACGACTGTTTGTTACAAGTCACAAGCTGTTGAGTGAATGACGGAATATGTAACATTAACACCAGTTAAACATTTTTTTTAAAACTTATTTTAATTTCTAGCAGGAATCAGTAATCATGGCAAACCTGACTTTAAGAATTTGCAGATGAGACTCAATTAATTTCTTTGCCACATTGTGTTGAACATTACAATACCATTTCCTGGAGTTCTACAACTCTTTTTGTAAAGAAGAGTCCTTTGGATATGCTTTGGATCTTGTTTTTGGATGCTGCACCACCTAGTGGGCAACTTTTTACATATTATAATGTATTAATTAAAGAGGTGTCCTGACATCATTAGTAGAACTACACTAAACTGACTCACACCCTGTACACATTAGTAAACATGCGAGTCACGTCGCTGTCCTGCTTTACCCATGGAGCCAAGCGGCATTTTATCAAATGCGGTTAGCAGGTTGTCCCAGTCTAAGTGAGATCAATTTTAACAAGAGGCTGAGAAAAAAAAAAATCAGCGATCAACATCCATCTTCAAGTCGTCTTGCATCCATCTGTGAGCCGACCAGCCAGATGTTGACACACTGCCGCTTTAAAAACATCAGTAAAGTAATGGGGCGGCAACCCGCCTGTGACAGTGCTGAGGAACTCGGTACCTGAGAAGCCCATGTTCACCAGAAGCATATTCACCAATTCCTTCACATGTTGCCGGTTGTAGATGTCAGGAACTAACAGGACGCACCTGTAATACTGCCAGGAAAGTTGGGGAGAACTTTCATTTAGAGGGCCAAACATTGAACATATTTCACCAAATCATTCAATTAGGCAACAGAACAAAAACAAAGAAAATGTTTACCACCATAATTAACTTGAGAGGGTACATATGCTTTTGTCCTGTACCTTGAGATCTTTGAGAGGGATTTCCAGGAACTTCTGCATTGCGTGAGACCATATGGCTTCCAGGTCAGCCAACACAGCAGTGAGAGAACCACCTGGCCCACTGTGCACATTCAGCTGTCCCCTGCAAATTGGCCAGTGGATATTGTAGCAGTCAGATGGGTTAACATATAAAGCCTATTTGAGGGGGGGGAAAAAAGAAAAACAAAGGGCATTTAGACACATATCCCTGCCTGCAAGACAGCATCACAGCCTTGTATATAAAGTAGTACAGATCAATAAAAACAACATCTGGATTTTCCAAATATTTTCTTAAAAATCAAGATAAGCATTTGCGACAACGCCTAAAATTAATACAATTTCAAGGTCTACTTCAAGGCCAAGAACAGATTTTGAAAGTGTGGTAGTTTCATATGGCAGTCATCACCTCTTCCCCCACCAGGAACTCTGGCTGGTGTGATGTATTAGTCCACTTCACCCTAGAACTGGAATCCAGGACGGCGGCACGCATCTGTCTGTTGTACGATCGCGCCTGTGGGTTAAATAATAACAAAAACAATAATGCAGTAATTCGAATTGGGAAAATGGTGGACAAACAAAAGCATAAGACAAACAGACCCACCTGATCAGGTGAAACCGGGGTTCTTCTAATCCCATTAGACATCTTCTTTGACCATATAGCCTGATCTACCATTTTGAGACCAGTTTGCCTCTGCTCATTGCTTTCTGGTCTCTTCAAATGAAACACAGAAAGAGAGGGTGAAGAACATATTTTCATATATAATTTGTATTTATACGCCTCTTGTATATGTCAAATGTACATCTATTTGTTTGTATTGCCACTCGCCAATGTTTTTGAATACAATTTCTGTTTGTAGTCAGCTGATGTATAACAAACGATGATGTTGTGTCTCATGAAATAGCCTTCGAGTTCGTAGCGGATACTCACGTTGAGACCTTCTCTCAATAGCCAAGGGTCCTCGTATCGGGGTTGTTCGGGTTGTTTTTGTCTTCGAGCAATAACGTGAGGAACGGTCGCAGGAAGCGTATCTGTGGCTCGGCCAAGCCTCAATGTTTTGGAGCCAGGATTTATCACAACAATGAAATTACTCTGGATTTGCTGAAAAAACAAACAGGTAACACGTGGCTTCATTCAGAAACATCGTAATCAGCAATTCAACGATAACTCTCAACTCTCAAAACTAAGCTATATGTGTTACGATCATTCAAAAAGTGGTGGATGCAAAATGTTGAATGCTGGTAAATATAATATTGTGCAGCTCGGTATCAAATTAAACTAATTCATATTAAGTTAATGCACTAAGCAACAGACAATCCTGTCAATCACGCTGACCACATGGACATATTATAGATAGTTTAACAGCAAAAACAGACGACTTAGAATTTTTTAATTTGAGGCAAGCAGTAGGTGTAGTTAAAAAGTGTGGTTGTCTTGTGTAGATACAAACAAACCTCTTGAGTGGGTTCCGGGATTGCGGGTGGAACTATCGGCCTTTTCACACCACGCTGCTCCTTCTCCTTTTCCTTCTCTCGCTCCTTTTCTCTTTCCTTTCCATTTTCTTGTTCTCTCTCTGCTTGAGTCATTGCTTCGTTAAGTTAGTTGAATAAGCTAAAGAGAGCATCAAAACGGTCAAAAAATGTATTCTTCTTCTTCTTTAGTATTTAACGGCGGATTGTATCGAACGTTACAAGTGAATTACCGCCACCTACTGTGCTGGAGTGTGGGCTAGAGACAGTGAAGAACTATATCTTGCCCATTAAACCCGTTTTTCTCAGAAAGAAAACTAAATATTAAAATCTATATCTGCAGTATATTTTTTATATATTCTATTTTTTATATAGAGTTTATTTACCCCCCAATAAACTCTTCACACTAACGTCCTGTATCCCATTTCTCACACTCTTATTCTCATTATCTCTCTCTCCCTTTCATACAATCCACACTGCATCAAGACATGTTCCAATGTCTGCATTTCCCCTGTCATCTCACCAGGCTGTTGGATGTCTTCCTATTATATTTAGTCAACTGTGCCCTATCCTCAACCAAGTAATCACTTTGTCTTCCATCCTGTTTTCTTCCAGTCTTTCTCCCCTCATCCACTTCAGCCTGAACCTGGTAGATTCCTTCCCTTGCTCTCTGCATCCCACTGGTCCTGTCATCTCTTCACCACCCCCACCCAAATTAAACTTGTAGCTTCTGCTTTGCTCATTTTCACTGGGATATCGACCAGCTCTCTGCTAAGGGCCCTCTTTGCCAGGGCATCAGCTGCCTCATTCCCCCCACATGTGCTGGGACCCACAAAAACCTTACCAGAGTCCCCATATGCTTCAACCTTCCATGGTGCAAGAGGATCTCATGGAGTAGATTTAGCTTACCACGTGACCGACCCGAGTTCAGACTCTTTAGTACAGCACATGAATCTAAAAAGATCCCTATGCTGGCTCGGCTTACAGTCTTCCTCATCACAATGCCAACATAATAGCCCTAATTTCCAAGGTATAAATACCCAGGTTATCCGACAGCCGTTTTACCCCTCTTAGCATAAAAATATCTACCAAGTGAATACATTTTTATATTATCCGTGTACATTTTATTTTAGTGTATTGCAGTGGAATAACTGCATTTCCAATATTGTTGCAGAAAATGCTCAAGTTGCAAGATCTTGTATAATTGTAAATGGAACCAAAATTTTTGCAGTTTTTACTCAATAGCTACGAGAACATTTTATACAGCGCCAACATTGTTTATAAAGACCCAAAACCACCAACAAGTAAAAAATTATGTGATGTTACTTTTGAGAAGTTCTGCTGAAATAGGAAGATCAAACCGGCCAATAGAAAATAAACAGCTGAAAAAATGTAAAACAATTACAGGAGTCCCCGATTTCTTCTAATCTTTCATCATATTTTATTACTGCACATCATGCCTACATTAACAAAAATAAGTGAACATAACCACACAAATTTCTCTAAGAGCAAGATCCATTTCAGTGATAATTATCTTTTTTTTTATTTTACAGTATAGAAAACACAAAATTTCAGAAAAAAACAACATAATCCAAATTTGTAACACAAAATGACGAGAAGCAGCTGATCAGATGCTCTGGCCCCTTTCAAAAAGGAATTCCCAAGGCAGCGTCAATAATCTGCAGTTAACAGAAGCTGCTAGTAAAGGAGGATGCTTGTGTCCACATCAGCGACAGTGACGTTGCTGCCGTTTTGACAGCCCTTGACTCCAACATTCAAGCAGACATTTTGCATCCTACGCCCACATGCAATGCGGGCGTTTACCTGAAAGAGCAAATCAGAACCCAACATTTAGAAGACAGCGAGTCATATCGCAAAAAATTTGAAGTTTTAAAATATAACATAGCCTCCCTAATGTCTCGGTTGGTATAGGCACCGTGAAACTTATAACGAAACCTGTAACGTGTTCAAGTGCACAGGTATCAATACATTTCCCTTAAGGTGAAGCACCAATTTCCCCCCCAAATTTGGAACCGTCAATTGTGCATCCTGACTCGTTGCTACAATTCTCGTCACCACACATGGGGAGGACGAGGAAGTACGACTAGCAGCCTTTTCCACACTGCAGGCTACACCGCTCACACAAAAGGTTCAGCACTGACTGGAGAAGAGGCGTGTTCTATAGGTGCCTGGCAAACCGATAGGAGGCACTCGTCATCAACAAGCTTAATCTGCCATGGACTGCATTATGCAAACTGCGCTCACCTGGTCACAATCAGAGATTGAAAAGCTAGATCTGAAATAGCAAATTCCAGCTTAAAGTCTGCACTCGTTCAAGCACCTTCGCCAACTGAGCCACTTTTGATTGCAGCAATACAAGGGCCTAGTTATCTTACATAGGACAATCAGCTTTTGTTTACTCAAGTATAGTTCAACTGAGTGCTTTACAGTGAGGCAGACACTGTAGAGTAAACAAATTACACACTTCGATGGACAAAAGCCAACTGACCTTCCTCATCCTCCTCCCCCCATTGGTGGAGCACTAGGTCCTCCGCCATGGTTTATCCTTCCCATTCGCCTTGGTCCTCTGAATCCAGGGGGTCTAAAAGATTAATGCATGTCATCCTTCATGCATTCACTTAAAACATTGGGCACTTTAAAATTAAGAAAAGAATCAGCAGTACATACATTGACTCAAATGTGGGATAAGATGTTTGCGGCAGTTTTAAAGTAAACAGAACAGACATGAGGAATGCACATACCCCCTGCCATCATCAAATCTGGAGGACGATCCTGAGTTACCGTTTTTTGACATATCAGGCTGGAAAAGGGTTTGGAAACTTAAAAAAAAAAAAAAGTAAAAAGTTGAGTAAATTAAAGGGTAATCGAACGGACAATCAAAAATCATGGCTTTATAAAAGTCAAGTGTAAACTTTATTATAACATTAAGAAGGAAATGAAATTACTGAATTAAAGAACAAAAACACGAGTACTTACAACAGTCCGACAAATTCAACAGCACCCCAAAAGAGGTCCCTGAAAAAAGACAACCTCCATGGGGACCGGCTCCGACTATCCAACACCTGACCTAGAAGCACATTGGTATTGTTAAAATATTGAAACAACTTCACAGCAAGTATAAACGTCCCCATTTAAAGCGTGTATTGGGCAGAAACTGTGGGAGACAGCATAAACCTGCCGTTTTTTGTTTTATTGTTGCTACGCTCAAAACCTCTATAGATCACTCTTAGCTTCCTAGATGAGCCTATCTAATCAATTCTTGTGTTGTTTTTTTTTGACGACCAGTTTTTACCCATTACGAGAATAAATGCCAGGTTGCATCAAAACAACATTACACGTTCAAGCTAGCCAGCTAACAATTTCTCAAACAAGCAAACGATAAGACAATTTATTCGCTTGAAAGCTAATATATTTATGGATATTGTTCATTTTAAACAGAGTGTCACGGTTTTAAGGATCTTGAACCTTGTTTATTTTAAAATACAATATTTAATACAGTATCTACTCACCATTAGACACGTACACCATCTTTCAATTCCGTGTACAGTCTACGTAGGGCTAAGACGATTTATGACATCCGGGGCAACCGTCACTGTGTTTAGAAGGTGCGTCAAATCCAGCGCGTCAAAAAGGTCAAACTTTCTAAACACAGTGACGTTTATATATATATTAAAACCTATTATCGCATATCGGTGCAGAGTTTCGTGGCTTTTAATAGGTCATGACAGTACGTGGTACGGCTGTAAACGAACTGCGGGTTAGGATTCGAGTGTTTGGCCTGATCTACGCAACACTCCTGCACGTTAGGTGGCGATATGCACCAATTAACCGTTTGAAGATGTAGATGAGGTTAAACCTAAAAGTTCCTCACGATTGCTTCACAATAAAACTCCTCGAAGAACTAATGTGACTTTAATTTGTTAAAATTATCAATATGTTTAACAAATATTATGTTATTTATTTTCAACCAAGGCTCGACCATATTTGACCAAGAGTGTAACAAAGTACCAGTTTAAAAACACGTGTCTTAAACTGCTGCTTTCAATGGTCTACATTGCAGTGGTCTGCTATTTGGCATGATGCTTTCACAGCCTTTAAATTGACACCCGCAGCGGTAGATGTCAGGATCTTCTTGCGTTCTTTGAATTATTTTGATTTTCTTGGGCTGGTTCGTAAACTGTCTTGCTTCAAGCTCTCGGTTGAGATCAGAGCAGAGAACGCCTTGCAGTGGCTGCTGTTACTGATTGTCATGAGAATCCCAGGTCTAAATAGGACCTAAATTGACATTGTATTTGCGAACTTTTCATTTAAATTTTTGTAAATTGTTGTTACATTTCTTCTAAATTGTCAGATGTCGTAAGAGCCTAGTGTGGTTCACTGTCACCAGGAGCGCATCTGTCAAATTAATTCAGCGCAACCGTCAAATTATCTACGGTCTTTAGGTAGCTATGTGACCGTTGAAATCATGACTTGCATATGTTTGCTTTACATTATTACCGTATTGTAAATTTGATATAATTAGCAAGTCTACTTTGAATTTCATGCATGCCGCCGAGGACACCTGGCCACTCAGTATTAATTTCGTGAGGAATAACACGTGACTATGATTTTGTCGTAAATCTATGCAAGGTTTGCCAACGACCAATCATTGGTTGTTTTTGCACTGTGTTTATTATAATAATAAAATTCGGTCTTTTTTAGATGTTGACAAATTGACACCTAATCAAAATTCAATAAAATCAACAGTAATGGAAATATTGTTTATTGTGTATGTGTCTGTATGCTGTACAATGTACCATCCTGGAATTTACTTAGAGTTCATAGTGCTCTCTGTAGTGAGAGATGTAGGTTACAGAAGATGGTTGTCTGAAGTAAGGGTTTTTTTTATAGGCAAGTTCTAAAGCTACTTCTTTATTAATAAATGTCTTTAAAATAGCCATCACTAGGGGTTATATAATTATATGAGTAAATAAACACAGTGTGGTACAACAGTGGGTAGGGATTCTGTGTCCGGCTCCTTCAAGATGGACCAGCCTGACATTCCGGACCTGACTTCTGATTGTCAACAGTTCTCAGGCAATGGCTGATCAGCTATAGAATAAAAGGCTATAGAATGTGGAGGGTGATTGGAGCTCATTGGAGCAGAACTAGAGTGGTTACGGTAAGTGTTTTTTGGATTTTTTGGAGGAAACCTGATTTGTGCTTCGACCTTATTCTGTATGAGAACCTGTTTGTCTGGGAGGACAGAGAGTGGGATGGAACAATCTTTTTGTTTCAATGCATGATTTTTCTATTATAGTTGACATATTTCAATGTATTGATAACAATTAAAATATTGTTTTAAACACCATATATATATACACGCACACACACAATATTTCAGAGTTTGTCTTTTACTTCTGGTATGGTTTGGGTCCCCTTGTCCCCTTAGAGGGAAGGGTCACTGCAACTCATTACAAAGTTATTCTGAGTGATCATCTTTATCCCAAGATGAAACATTTCTATCCTGAGTGGTCTCTTCTGGGATGACAATTCCCCCATCCACAGCGCATGAGGGGTCGCTGAAAGGTTTGATGAGTGTGTAAATGATTTGAATCATGTGCAATGGCCTTCGCAGTCACCAGAACTCAACCAAATTGAACACCTATGAGAGAGTTTGGGCAGTGCTCTCAAACACAATAAAAATAAAATAAAATCTCTTGCTAGTTTGTATTAAACGATTTCATTGGGAGTGAAAGGGGTGGGATGCTACAGAAAGATGAGATGGATTTATGTGGGAGAGACTTTGTTGCTCCTGCTGATGGTGGAGACCATGGTGTCTGCTTCTGATCCCTCTGGCTCTGAAGCCCATGGATTGTTTCCACAAAGCAGGTAAGGTACAGCGAAGTTCCGGAACTGCACAGTGGAGATACACCAAACACGCACACCTTTAGCATTGGAAACATTACCGAGCTTAATTGTATTTTTACACTTAATGGGATTTTATTGTATTACTTAGATATTGTTGCTTAATATAACTAACTGGCATATTGCATTTAATGTGCCATTTGAAAAAATCTAATTTTACAATTTCAGTATTTAATAATCAAAGACCCTGAAGGACTGAAAAGGAACCAGGGCAATATGGCTTACCTGTCTGTTCATGTAGATATATATAATGGGGTTGTAGACAGTGCTGCTCTTGGACAAGTACATGGGGACAGTAGCGATGATGGGGTTGATATAGAGCTTAGGGTCGAAGATCACTGCCAGGGCAAAGGAAGCGTAGGGAAGCCATGTGAGCAGAAAGGCCATCACCATGAGCACCACCATGCGGGCAACCTGGATTTCAGCTTTGGCCGTGCTGCCACTTTCAGACATCTGCAGTTTGGCCACCTTGAACAGCAGACAGCAGAGTTTTTTTTTATTCCACTGATTTGACAAAGTCAAATAGCAATCTGTTTTTTTTTTTTCATTTTCATTTTTCAAATCCAAAATATAATTACTACAACCAAGTGTTATTTAAAAACAAAGAACAGCGGCGGATACGTTCTAATGATAATTGTTAGAACTGGGCTTTTAAAGAAAGTCAAATTCATAATGTTTTTTTCTACTCCAGTTCGGGGGGATGGAAGGGCTGAAGAAATGGAAGCTCCTTACCTTACGTAGTGTCCCCAGTATACCCACGTAGGAGATGAGAATAATACTGAACGGGATGGCAAAGCACAGAAGGAAGTAGCTGATGATGTATGAGAAGTTTCCTGGGTCTCTGCCATACCAGTTGGGGGCGCAGGAGGTCCTCACCCCCTCGAGCTCATAGCTCCCCCAGCCGAACAGAGGCGGCGTGTTCCAAATGAAGGACCAGACCCAGGTGAAGACGATGCCGACCACCGCGTGCCTCGTCTGAAACAGGATGGAGCCCAAAGGCTTGCAGACCACAATGAAGCGGTCTACCGCAATCACTGCAACCGTGCACAGTGCAGCAATGCCTGCAAGGCAAACCACAAGACCAGTCAATTCTTCCAAGAACGCCATCAGCTTAACTTCCATAATATTCAAAATCGTATTTAAGCTTGGAATTTGTGACTTACATTAAGTACATTAAGTATCTCAAAGATATGCATATCCAAATGATAGACACAAAACGTTCTGTAAGATCTTTTGGTTGTATCTTTTCGTGGATGGCTACAGAAAAAAATATTCTCACAATTTAGTTTCTTACAAATGAACAACTCACCAAAGAATGCCACAGAGAATCCTTCGATCACACAGCCAATTCTGCCAAGGCTGAAATATCCCATGGCATTGGTTACCACTGTCAGCAGTCCTCCCATTACAGTCGTGCCCAGGTCCGCAACAGCCAGGTTTACCAAGGCGTAGTTCAGGGGTTGCCTCAGCTGTCGGTGACGCAGGGTCACCCCGATCACTGTTACATTGAGAATGATTGCCGCGGTGCAGAAAACCGCCATGATGACAGACAATATTGTATAGCCGATCCTAGGCATCAACTCTTCGTTCAGAGAATGCTGAAAGGTTGAATTCCCTTGGGTGCTGGCGATGTGCTTCAAGTGCTCCATTGTCGAAGAACGTAAATCGTGCATGTGCACTCAAAGCAAAACTGGCAAATAGCTGAACTCACTGCGATTGGTTATCACGCGGCTTTCTTTGAGGAAATGTAAGCAGTCACATTCTGTTCCCTCCTTTCCTTTAATGGCAACAGTGACATCTTGGAGATTATGTGACATAAGATATCAAGTAAATCCTTAGATCCGGATTTTGTAGGATACAATTCCATCTGCTAATATTCTAGTTGATCTCTGATTCCACTTCTCCTGATTAGTACATTCCCTGATTGAAGCAGTATGAAGGGCAGTGGGGGCTTTTTTTCATTAAGATTTTAAATGCATTTAGTTTCCTATTTTGTGTTGTAATATGAGAAGTTATTCTCAATGATTTCTTTATCATGCTAATATTGTGTCAGATGCTTAAGAACATTCACGTTTTGAAACAGCCAATTAAAATGTCAAATGAGATTTAACAAAACTTTTTTTCTACAAGTTCTTATATGTATTAAAATATTAAGCCTCAAGCTCCAAATTAAAAAAAATATAAGGCTTGGACAACAGTAAGCTGTTTTATTTTTCTTATATTTACCCCTAATTTAAATTAAATTTCGTCCTATTATTACATGTTGATGAGCTCACCCAGTATTTTTAAGATTAAATGACTACTCCCAGTTCCACTTTGATAATTAGAAAAATCAGGAACTGCTGTGCCAATTTCCTGGAAGGATATCAGTCTGTAGATTAGCTGAGAAAGGTAGGCAGCATCTGATTAACATGTTTGGATGTGTAAAGGTCACAGGTTGGCATTAAAGGACACTGCTCGCCTACTCAATGTAAGCTTCCTCTGTGAATCGACGACCATGTTTGTGCCAACATCTGTGTGTCTGGAGGTGGCAGTGAAATGCCATGGGATGGGTTTTCCTAACATGCATTGGGTCCCATGTCATCAGTTGAACATCAGTGCCAATCACACATCCCTTCATGGCAGCATTGTATCCATCCAATAGGTTCTTCCAGCAGGATAATGCTCCACGCCACTAGGATTGTCTGGGAATTGTTCCGGGATTGTTCAACTTCGACATGTTAACCAGATCTAAATCTATAAAAATAAAAATAAAACTGGCCTCCCTGTTAAAGAATGATTTTCGATCCATGGCAGCCAAATCATCTTTATTATAAACAAAAAACTACTTTTTTCCCCATTTTTTTCCCAATCCTGGGTTGCTGCTACAGGCCCGGCGATTCCCACCCAACCATGCATGGCCGGCACTCAATCCTAGGCTGTCACTGTGCTCTACATCAGAATCTGCAAATGACCTGATCTGGATTCAAACATGTAAAACCTAGATAATACGGCCAATAATTCATTCATCATGTTACATGATCTTACTCTTAACATAAAAATCATTGCATATGCCAGGTCTGAACCTTACCTAATGGATTTAACACTCCTATTCTGCTTCACTTAATCTGTTGCATGGATTTGACATTAAAAAACGAATTTGAAATTGGTTTGAAAACGTCTGAAAACAGATCAGTTAACTACACATAGTCTGTTAATGCAAGGATATGTCATTAAAAACTTTTGACAAAGAAAGACTTCTGTTAAATACACTGTTCTTTTTTCTGGTATTGAATATCCAATTCGGACCAATTCACTACGGAATATTAATGAATTAATGACCTACTCTCACAACTCAACAACAGTCGATTCTGTGTCATGATTCCTCTGAGGTCCATAGGTTAATCCCAAATACCCAACCTTTAGGTGAATGGCGGTAATCAAGAGCGAGTTTGAATAGAGCTAACTTTTCACTGCAGCACTTCACTCACGTGTTCTGCACAAATGTGACTTTTTGTGTTTTCATCCGGAATAGCACAGCCAAAGCGATGTGTGGTAAAGTGTGATTAAATGTGCCCTAATTTCCAGTAGCAAACATTCAACAGTCGGGCTGAAAAATGTTATAACACTGTAGGCACCCTTCCTCCAGTGACAAGAACTCTGCTGAAACACTCTGTTTCTGCATTGAGGTTCTCCAGTATTTCAGCAGAGGTGAATTAACACATAAAGTTATTGTCCCTCGCTGAAATAACACATTTCTTTCCAGAGTTTGTTATGAGCTGCTAACTTGCCAGTAAGGAGAAGCGAGGATTTGGTGTATAAATTGTCTGCAACAAAGTGGGCTACTAGCATAGTTGTAAGTTGGTAAGAGGAAACAAGTTACACCTGGGCCCTGTTACAGCAGTGGGTTTGAGAGTGGCTTTAGGTCTTTTTTCAGATATGGAATTGAGTGGAAGCCGCTGAGAGCCACATCGGTGAGGGGGTAGCTGACTGGCAAGCTGCATTTCTTGGGTCTGGTCAGGCACAGTCTGGTTTGGTCTGGTTCAGTCTGGCCAGGCATAGTCTGGTTTGGTCTGGTTCAGTCTGGCCAGGCACAGTCTGGTCTGGTCTGGTTCAGTCTGGCCAGGCACAGTCTGGTCTGGTCTGGTTTGGTCTGGCCAGGCACAGTCTGGTCTGGTCTGGTTCAGTCTGGCCAGGCACAGTCTGGTCTGGTCTGTTTCAGTCTGGCCAGGCACAGTCTGGTCTGGTCTGGTTCAGTCTGGCCAGGCACAGTCTGGTCTGGTCTGGTTCAGTCTGGCCTGGCACAGTCTGGTCTGGTCTGGTACAGTCTGGTCTGCATGTTTTGTGAAACTACAGTTTGCATCTAGCCTTGGCTTTAGTCTTTGAATAGGTGCATGGTTGGGAGAAAACCTTTTGTGAGAACTTAGGACTGGTGGAGTCTCTGTGGAGAAGCAGAAAGTGGGAGAAAAGTACAGGGGGTTTATTGTGTGTGTGGGTGAGTGAGTGTGAGTTTTTGAGTCCCTAGAAACAGCACTGCATGCTTCAGATATTTATTCAATTATTTTAATGTTGAATGCTTTATGTGGATATGTCATGTGACACTATACCTTCCAGGTTCTGAATGTGGGTCTTTTGAACTTGGGCACAACTCTCCACTATTGCCTCTGGATGTTTTTTTATTTTTTTATTTGAATAGTTTCTTTTTAAGAGCACGTCTACTTCTTAAGTGCAAACAGATGCAAAGTATTCTGAATGCATAGTGAAATGTGGATATCCACTAGATCTTACCAGTCAGTTATATTGTGTAAGTGGGGAAATTTTTGTTTGTTTGTTGCGTTTCATCCCCAGAAGCAAAAATAAGTCAACATTATGGGTTAGGGTTTGCATCCTATTGAGGTACATGTAAATGATCATTGAACAAAATGATCATTGTCATGTCTCACTGCAGGTTGTGTACCACAGAAAGTTTGTCGTGTTCTTTCATGAGCGACTCTGTATTTATTGATGTTGATTTGCTGTGGCTGTTTTTAAAGGGGGCTTGTGAGGACCAGGTTAAGAGAAGCATCTGTTGAAATAAAATTGACTCCAAAAGATGCTCTTCATTGTTTCCCTCGCCATACCAAGCCATGAGCAGGAAGGTGTTGTGTATAACCCTATTACTTTGCTACTGAGGGTAAATGTGGAATTAAATGAATCCTTATCTTTTTATTCCCCACTGCCAGCCATGGTTGAAACTCAGATGTTATCCTGGCCCTTTGCTGAAACTCATTCCATCTACAGTGTAGTTGTGTGCCGAGTATCTTTTAAAATCGGAAACAGAATTTTTATTTTAATACAGGACCTACACGTGGAGCTTAATTCACTTCTTCCTTTTAGATTTAGCTGTCTGTTGTTTAGCTGTTTGTAAAACATTTTTATTGTGCCATTAGCTAGTTTGAATTGTTTGAGAAGGGCTCTCATGTGATCAGTCTACCAGTGCCCCCGCTCTGCTGGTGCTGACAGATCTGCTTTCTTTGACTGATTGCAGTATGTTACAATTTTTAGTCAAAGGCAGCCTTGCGAGATTTAATTAGGCTGCGTTCCAGCCTAACTTGTGTTGCAGGCACAACACTGAATACACCCTGTAGTGCTTTCACACTTAACCTGATTCACACGATTATTCAAATTAAAAAGAGGGGCAAAAATCAGTCAGTGTGGAGAAGACAAGTCAAGTGTGTTCCTCTGGCTGTCTGGATCACTGATCGGATTTCAATACCTTTCCCATTTACAAAATGAGACACCCACTATTTGATTAGGACATGGCTTCCTTCAGTGGCTCATAGCACCTACTTTTCACACATTCTATAACCCCTTTACACTTAGATATTTTTGCTGGAATTTTAAGTTCAGAGCAATACCTGGCAGGGCTTCTTGCATAAGCAATGTATGTGACAGCATACAGTGGGGGAGAAGGTTTGTGAAGCCATATCGCTATTCTGGGATCAATTTGATCTAAAATTTGATCTGATCTTCATTAAAGTCCTAATAATACATTCAGAGAATTTGATTAAACTAATTCACAAAAAACAATTTTTCTCTTCTTTTTCATCATTTTATTTATTGAACACATTGTTCCTCCATTCATATTGAATTGGCCATTCCAAAAAGCGAAACTCCTTAGGCTGCAAAATAGCCCCAAACCATGATGCTCCCACCGTCATGCTCCATGGTTGGGATGAAATTCTTTTGTTGGAATGCAGTTTCATTTACACCAAACAAAAAGTTTTGCGTTTATGCAGAATGTTCTGCTTTGGTCTAATCTTTTCACCTTACATTCTTCACAGCACTTCACAGTACATACTTCACAGTACTTCGCATTACATTGCCCTCTTTGGCAAACTTAAGATGGAGGAAATGTTCTATTTGTAGAGCAGTGTCTTTCACCTTGGTTTTCCACCTTGGTTTTCCACCTTAGTATTCCTCCTTGGTTTTCCTCCTTGGTTTTCCTCCTTGGTTTTCCACCTTGGTTTTCCACCTTGGTATTCCTCCTTGATTTTCCTCCTTGTTTTTCCTCCTTGGTTTTGCTCCTTGGTTTTCCACCTTGGTTTTGCTCCTTGGTTTTGCTCCTTGGTATTCCTCCTTGGCTTTCCTCCTTGGTATTCCTCCTTGGTATTCCTCCTTGGCTTTCCTCCTTGGTATTCCTCCTTGGTTTTCCTCCTTGGTATTCCTCCTTGGTTTTGCTCCTTGGTTTTGCTCCTTGGTTTTCCACCTTGGTTTTGCTCCTTGGTATTCCTCCTTGGCTTTCCTCCTTGGTATTCCTCCTTGGCTTTCCTCCTTGGTATTCCTCCTTGGTTTTGCTCCTTGATTTTCCACCTTGGTTTTGCTCCTTAGTTTTGGTTTTCCACCTTGGTTTTGCTCCTTAGTTTTGCTCCTTGGTATTCCTCCTTGGTTTTCTGGTTTCTGGTTTCTCCCATGCATGCCACTTCAGAAACGTTTGCTCGATTGAACAATATTATTTATGTTCAAGAAAGACTTGGAACAATAGAAATGTTCAATAACTCTCTGAAAATGATGCATTTTTAGATCAAGCGTTTATAAACTAAAATAAATATTATTAAATCAATAAAAACCAGCTGGATTAGGGCCATTCCTAAGACCGACTAATGCATTTTGAAAATTTTATTATTGATACCTCAAAATTTTGTCTCATCAGAGTTTTAGAATGTGAGTATTTTTCTTTTGCATATTAAGATCATTGTTTTATGTGTTTAAAACATTTTGAGAGCCATTGAAAAACGACCCACCAAAAGTTGGCTAATCTTTTTTTCTCTCTCTTCTTTTCAGTATGTGGAGGGAAGTCAGACTCGGTGGACTGGCCTGTGTTTTGACAGATACGAGTTTTTGTTTTATATGTAAAGCTGTGAAGCAAAAAAATTAAAGCCTTAAGGATTCTCAGTATTTTTGTTGGAGCAAAATTGCCGCGTTGCTATGTTAAGCTGATTCTCTCCCTTGGGAATAAAGTCTGCACGTAAAGGACAGCGTGTTGTCTTTTTAATGCAGCCAGTTATCAAACACCCTCAGTCAAATTCCTCCTTGATACAACGGACTGTCAACATAGCAGGCGCCTGCTACCTAATGATAGTGGGATATTGGCAATGATATACTTGCTCTTTAAAACTTTTAATGTAGTCCTGCACTCAAATATATTATGCCCTCAATGCAGTTAGATGTCTTTTCAAAGTACCCTACGGGCACATGCACTTTGCTGGAAGGGGTTTTGCTCTCTTTATGTATTGTAAAGATTCAATTTGCACTACAATGTCATTATGCATTTCTGTGAATGCAGCGACGGTAATTTCTTTTTGCGTATGATGGCACTCCTGAGCAGGACAGTGTGGAGTGAGTGATGTCCAAAATTGGTTCCGATTGGATGTAACCCTTGTGGTTCACCAAGAAGACGCACTTGTTCTGAAGACATCGTATATAGCACAAACATTAGAAGTATATTAGAGCTATTTTGACTGTGATTACGTGCATTTTAGCACTGGCAACAGGAATCAATGACTAAAATAAATAATTTCTAATGAAAAATGCTATTGACCATTGCAGTTATCATTATCTCTTAAATATTTTAAACAAAATAACACTGCATTAAAAAATGTATATAAGTAATTTCTTTGACTATCAAGCTTCCATCAAATAAAGTGTATTTTTTGATGCAGTTCAAGTTTTTACCTATGAAAAACCTTTCATGACTAAAAGAGTTTAAAGATGGCAGTCTTTACTACCATAGTGTAGCTACAATATATTAACAAAACTGCAATACATTTTATCAAAATTGAGTGTTTTGTGTTCCTAAAGAATACCATTTTGAAATAATGGAAACTCCCAGTGTAAAGTAATAGAGAACATTGTTATCATCCCAAAACTCTAGACAAACTCCAAACACGCTCAGGCCTTTATTGCTTTCCTTTAACCAGGCTTTTACTCGCTGCCGCTATCTTTGACATTTTGTCGTTTTACAGGTGACATGCAGGTGAAATATTTCATATTTTGATTGTGCCTAATAAAGACTTTGAGATATTTCATTCAATTCCCCTTTAATATCCTGTAGTTGGAAGTTGCGTCTTCGGGCATGTCTTTGAAGAATGGTTTTAAAATATACATTTTAATAAGATGCATTGGACTGCATAAAAATGAAAGAAAACTGTCAGATAAAAGCAGATTGCGTATCTAAAATTAATTGGAGGGACAAGGTAGCCATTTAAAATGAAGTGCAAGGCAATATAAATTAAAACGTGAGTGGCGCTTCCAGCAGCATTAATCAATGCAAGTTTTTTTGATGCTATTCAGCAGTGGTCTGCTTTCCTTTTCCTGTTTATTTCGATTAAAATTGTAACAGATAAATGCTCATGGCCACAGCAGGGTAGTCTTTTTTACACCTTTTCAAAAAATGTTTTTTATCAAAATTGGTTATAGCTGTTTAACTTGGTGCTCCCAGTTAGTTTAAAACAAGCAGAAAACCGCTTCATGACGCACCGCATAACGCTAAATAAACACTCAAAAATGCTGTGTATATTAAAGTATACTATTTTGCTTAAAGTAAGAAAGTAATTAAAGTAACCTGTGAATAACTTTTGTCAAGAGGCTTCAAAAGAAATGCACATAATCGCATGTACCAAAGAGAGCCTCTTAAGGTTATGATATTTAAAAAAGCATCCGCTCCCTTTGATCTATATTTAAACAATAAGTTCAGTTTTACTGATGGATCGTTATTATTGTCCTCTCATGCCAGAATTGGTCCCAATTTTCAACACAAATAAAAATAAATTGATGTTAATAAAAGTACATCACATTCAGCACTTTGAGTCTTTGTCATGCAGATAGTATATAGAAGCACGTCTAGAGAGTGCTTAGAGAAGAATACTAATCCGACATGCTCATGTTTTTATGAGGTGATGTGACAGGAGATACCTACGATGGGCCACAACTACAGTAAAAGTACAGTTTGTGGCACAGATTTTCTACAAATTGTCATATATGTGACAATATGACTAAATATGAGTATTCCCTTTATCCATTCTATCTCACTTTCGTTAAGATGCAGGCATGACAGTAGTGTCTGGCAAATGCAAGTAAAGTGAAGTTACAAAGAGATTACAAGACATTCCACACGATGGCGCCATATATAATGATTCAAATGAGGCAATATTTTGATAACTCAAAATGGTTTCAAATTCTCAAGACAATACATCGATTATAAATTATAACACAGCTCAACACTATGTCTAGGCTATAGTAGATAGTTACTGATGTTGAAATGATCTATGACTTCTTACAATGTATCCATACCATAGAATATGAAATATGAAAGTTGACTTTGGTTGCAATAAATGCATAAAATCCAAGATATTTTTGTCTTTTGAGGTTATGTTTTTTATAATGACATTCTTTAGAAGCTTATCTATACTGAATTAAAATACATAAATGTGACCAAAAGGCAGCAGGAGCAGGAGAGAGACAGAGCAGAAAGTAAAAGTGTACAATTACATGCACATTTTTGAGGGGGGAAAAAAACAAGAATTTTCGACTTGTTTTTGTTATTTAAAAACAAATTATTTATTTTAATATGCCTATGTAGGCCCACATGAATTTTGGGGGGTTTAACCCCTCAAACATCAAATGTACTTATGAGTTTGATGTGATACTTTTTTTTGTCTCATTTTGTGTTAAATGGAGCTACAAGCGGAGTGCAGCAGTTTGAAAACGTTTTTCTCTTCATCCTTTGTAACCGTGTGGTGAACCAAAGAACTTATATTTATTGGAGAACTGGCAGCCAGTAATGAAAACAAACTGATTGAAGAACGGTCTTCTGTCATGTAGTAAAGGGAAGTATACCGCCTGCATTGCTTTCCTGTGTGAGTGGGCTGAGTAAAGTCTGGCAGCAGGGAGTGAAAGAGATTCCAGTGGGCTGGCTCCATGGCGGATGGTCATCCTTAACGTGCACGACCTCCCTCTGCTGCCCTTGGATTCATTTATGGACGCCCTCGGACCCTCATCTCTGCATGAAAGGCGACAGGGCAACCTGCAGCCAGTGCTGCCCACTCACTTGCAGAAAAAATTGTCTCCGTCATCAGCATGAGGCCAACTCTCCCCCTCCCAGCCTGATTGGATTTGCCACAACAAAGATTGCAAAACGCTGTCTTTCCTCAGCTCTGTTCTGTTCAACAGAAGAAGACAAAACACAAACATGAACACAAAACAACAAATGTCTGTACCACCGTTAACTCAAAAACCCCCTACTAAAATTAACCACAAACTAAACTTCCCAATAAAAAATGAAAGACAATTCCTGAAACAAAAGAAACCGAAACTGAAAATGGAGTGACAAACAAGCCAACCATGCCAAATGCTGCCACCAACATACACATTCCCCCTGTTCACAAATCTTCACCTCACTGGACCTTCTTTTCAAAACCTCAGCTTCTAAGCTATTAGTTATTGACTAATTGGTCTATCTATAATAAACTGTCCATTTTCAAGGAATAGCTTAATGGGTTTGAATAAACATACTTGAAAATGACTTTAAACACAGCAGGCTTTTTAAAAAGCCATGTGTGGCATGCAGCCAGGAGCGACAACCTCAAGCCTAATGGGGCAAATGGACAGCTGTGAGGCCACACCCAGAGCCAGGACCTTGTTGCACACCTGAGTGCTTTGGTATTAAACAAGCAGGGTTACAGATGTGGAGACGTCAGAGGATGGCCCCAGGTTTA
Source organism: Hiodon alosoides (assembly GCA_025775065.1). Lineage (NCBI taxonomy): Eukaryota > Metazoa > Chordata > Actinopteri > Hiodontiformes > Hiodontidae > Hiodon > Hiodon alosoides. The sequence continues at coordinate 8,713 of JAOYSI010001558.1, read as the reverse complement.
CAACATGAACTTTAGGCGTATCAGCTGGTTCTGGGAGGGTAGAAGAAAAAGGCTGGGCTCCACAGAGTGCGAGCAGACAAAGCACTGGGTTTTATCACCGATGTTAATATCCTTATGAGCAGAATACGTACATGTCTGGTCTCTGTTTTTTAATTTAAAAAGTCAGCAAGCAAAGTCTGAGAAAAGATTAGTAGGCCAGCACTACTACTCTGGTACTGATATTGAGCTGGAGCACTGCGTAGGCTACTTTAGTCCACACTTCACCTTGCACAAAAAATTGTTCCAGAGTACAATCCCACACAGCAAAACTTCCAGTGTTGAAGAGCTTATACGAGTCCATGTGAGACCATTTAGTACCATTTAAATTCTAACAGAGCTAATGTTTTGTTGTGCATAATGCATCAGTAAATGATTGGTAAATGATCATATTTTCTGGAAGCGTGTCTTGTGTCTGTCTTTAGATGCTTCAGGATCATAGCCTCTTCAGTAGAACCATACTCCTATCTATCACAGAAGAGGACTTCAAAATGTCAAGCTTAACTGCCATGCTAAGCCTGTCTAATTTCTCTACATGAGCTGTGGTCCTTTGCACGAGGAAGACATCTTAAATATGTATGACTTACGTACTCTGCTCTCCAGTGTCCTGCTTCACATCCAGCCTGTCCTCGCTCTCCTGTCCTTCTATATTTGGAACACATATTTTAATTATGCATGTTGTCATGGCGCTTTTAGTATTATTACCTGATTTTGGAAACAGTTTTGTGTGAATTATGGTCAAAGATACCCCAGTGGATCAACCTGGGGCATTGCGTTCTTCAAAAGGGAAGTAATTCACTATTAAACTCGGCATTAAGTCTTGATTTCGGTACAGATGCCCTTGTGTACTTGATAACCGTTTTTCTTAACCTTTTCCTAACTCAAAATATTGAGACATTCTCATTATTACCTCGGAAATTCAAGCTTGATAAAATTACCAGTAGTTTAATTTAACCAGTCTGATTTCTTACCTATATCTATGTTCTCTCTTATCTATACCTATGGTAGCTTTTTGTGTCTCTAGAAACTGTCTAAGAGCGCTTATTATTTAAACAATGCAGTTATCTGATTCATTTATATTGTATGGGTGAGCAATCTATGCAAGACTACTATTGCCGAATATATTTCATTTTGTTCATGGATAATTGACTTATGTGCTCTTTTGGGTACCATATTAAATTTAATTAACCTGAAACTATGGAAAGTCAATACTGGGATAGGTCAAGCTAAAAGCTGTGAATCAACTAAAACCTATGTAACTTGGATTTAAAATGGGGAATTAATCTATAATGACGTATAAATATTTATAAATTGTGTTGTGAAACAATGTTACTTCTTTATATTTTTGTCAAGTTTAAAGAAAGATATGGAACCTTAGTATTAAAGGAATGTTCAGAGGGTATTTTTGGAGTCATGAATTATTTATTGAATTCTCTTACCTCAGTATGCTCTAATGGGAACTGCACCATCAAGTGCAGTTTCCATCATTTTCAGCTCTACAGGCTGAAGCTGCCTGTATAAAGCTTCTGCTTCCTCTTTTGATTCTGACATGAGCTCATGCCCTACAGAGGCAAAACCACTCTCAGAAAAAGAAAGCTCTCGTTAAAGTGCATTTGCGTCAGCCTGCACTGTCAGGTTTCAGCTTCTGCCTGGATGGGCGAGGCTGTGTCTTTCAGCAGCATGCAAAGTTATAATGGGAGAGAAAGTGGGAACCATCGTATTGAGTTGAGACTGTCACCCATCTGCCCTGAACTTCAGGGAGGAGTAGGTTTTTTCATTTGTTTGTAAGGTCCCAAATTCCATTCATTTTGGCAATAGAACCATCAGTAACCAGTGGAATTGTTCTTCTATCATGTAAATCATTTATACAGCTGGATTAATTCTGGAAGATATGAAGTGCAATACAAGATGCAAAGAGCGTTCCAGAGCAGTTCCATAAGGCGGCGGGGTCAAACTCCAGTGACCCAGTCAAATGATAGCTCCAGAACAAGTATAGGAGTGAGGTAGAACAAAAACCAGGAGAACCTATAGCCTGCAAAAGGTAAAATTTAATACCCCTTCTTTAGGAGTTTAAAACTGCCTTCATTATTGACCTCCTGCTTCATTTTTGGACCAGCCGCCTGTCACATATATTTGGTGCTGGTGCGCAAAACTTCCAGAACACTCTGCACAGCCCTTATGTAAGTTCTGCACTTTGCCTGCCTCTATTTTTATCTTTCCATAATAAAAAGTGCAAACTTACTTTGCCCAGTGAAGCCCAGTCCTGCCTTTGCGGTCATAAATTGTCCACTGATAAATGGGGAAGGACTGATGGCCATTAACAGACTCAGACTTGCCGCTACATTGATCAGAAGACCTTTCCCTCTATTTACCCCTCTCGCGTCCTACAGCCTGTGCAATGATGACTTTGGCGTTAATGAGATCTTGTAAATGAGTAGTTGGCTGCCCTGGGGTTAGGTTGGGGTGCATCCAAGGATGAAGGGCTTGCTGCCTTCCGTGCAGGAACAAGAAGAACCAAGCAACTATCTGATGGATATATCAAACTGTTTAAAGCCTTATTTAATTACTTGTGTTGGTGTCCGTCACATTGTCACTGGGGATGTTCCATTAATAAAACCTGTAATATCTTTATAATATCTTTAATATCCCAATTGCATTACAGTTGTTCTCATTTAATAATTTTGTTACTTTTGCAATCACCTGTATGGAAAGCAAAGCATTTTTCTTCACGATTCAGCATGAAGATGAAAAGGATAGGAAAATGACTTTGATGGTGGGACATCACAATGACATGTTGACAATTGCAAAACCAATCTCCTAAATTGTAGTCCTGCAGGCTGTAGTGAAATTAATGAATTTAGAGACTTTTCTTCTCTAAGAGCATATGCCCTCTCTCTCCCTCTCTCTCTCTGTCACACAGAAACACACGCACACACACACACACACACAAGCTCACGTGCAGGCACCCACACACGCCACCAAAGCCTAGTCCCCTAATACAGTTTAATGTTTAAAGTTTATATGTATTTATAACCTGTTCTGATACTCTTAAGGTTGCACACTGGCATTGAATATGTCACGCAATATGCAATAATGAAGTCTGTTAAGTGCTTGTTACTGAGGATTAACACAACAATAAAATATTTAGATTTTATAGTTGTCATAGAAAAAAAATGTTAACGTGAAATATCTCCTGTAAAGTGCTATATGATGTGTACTTGATTAAGGGCCACCCTTGGAATATTCTCTTAACAGTAACATTCTTCAATGATATTTTATTGTTTGTTGTTGTTTTTTAATCAGGTATTGCTTATTGTTTGTAAATCAGTCATGAAATTACACTTTATCTGTGGCTTGACTGCTGATGACTCATATATTGGCTGGGACACTGAGACTGCACTTTCGAGAAAGGTACTTTACTAGTCTGAGCCTTCTGATGTCTTCACACTAGCCCCTTTTTCTCGAACCAGAGTGTAAATGCTAATTAAAATCAATTAAAATCCTAAATTAAATAAATGAGTGCGAGTGGGATATAGACACTACACTCAAGCCCCGGAACTAACCAAGCACTTTGCATGCAGATCACTTGTTATTATTATGATGTATGTAATGCATAATAATAAGAAGACGAGGAAGAAGATGATGATGATGAAGAAGCAGAATATGAAGAAGAAGAAGATGATGATGAAGGAGAAGAAGAAGAAGAAGAAGACGAAGAAGAAGAAGACGAGAAAGAAGATGATGAAGAAGAAGAATACGAAGAAGAAGAAGAATATGAATAAGAAAGAAGAAGACGAGGTAGAAGATGAAGATGAAGATGAAGAAGAAGAAGAAGAAGATGAAGAAATAAAAATTCACTCAGACCCCTCTGGCTCGGGACAGGGCAAGGTTAATATTACTTGTTTGTGATCTCAATCTCAATTAAATGCAATTTAATGCCTTCTATACATTCAGTGCATTAAAATCTTGAACAGCTCAACAGAGGTTGAGCAACCTTCAAATTAAGTAAGAGGAAATTTGGGAGTAGTGCACTTAGCAAATCAGGAAACTATACCATTAGGTGAACGTATATTTCATGCGCTTCTTAATTCCTCTGGGTGACGCTGTATTATTAAATAATTACTTAAAGACTAATTAAAAATAAGTCTTACATGAGGCAGTCCTGAAAAGCAGCGAGCATTAACATTCACCACAGTTTTCCCGCAAGATTTTCTATCTGTAAGGGTAAGTTGTTTTATTTTCTCTTGTAACAAATAACATGCCTCCCAACCAAGGTGCTAAACCATGTCACTGAGTTGCCTAAAAGTTCGAGGAATGGTAGGAAAGTAGTCTAATGCGTTCAAAATAAATATTAATTTAAACCATAAAATAAAAATTAAATTTTTTTTTAAATAATTTAAAAATTTGTTTTTTGCTTGAAGAATGAACTGTTAACATACTAAATGATAATAATTATGGTAATAGGTATTTGGATGCATGCATTCTTTTTTTCTCACATAAATTAGAATCTGCATTGCAAATTGGGTATACTTTGGCTTTGGCACCAGGCCTTTCTATTTTTATAATATATATTTTAAAACATAGAGATTAAAAACTACACTGCCACCCAGTGGGGAAGTAAGGATTCCATATTGTCTTGCTAAATTCTGATCTTACTTGAAGCGCTGTAGAGGATGAGTGTTTGACCAATGATGGGTGTGTGAGTGAGCTTGGGGCTGTGCTTGTGCTTGTACAGCTTGAATGCTGAGATAGCGGAATCTGTTGTTCTGTGTCTTAATTATAAAGTCACAGCTTTTATATCAAAGTCTTTCAACTGATTTAGTTCGCTACAATATGAAGAAGTACAGGGAAGTTGTTCTTTGGATTTTTCAAATTTTTTGGGTTCTCCTGGCCAACCACTAAACTTTCCACGGTAAATAAGACAAGAAAGATTTGGAGTAGTCTAGAAAGTATGCAGAGTATGTAAATGCAGTCAGCCTCACAGATAGCCTAGTTCTAAAAGGTTTTTAAATTATTTTTTTTATTGTTGAGGTCTGGGACTACCCTTCCCTGAAATGTTAGCTTATTATTAATCAGAGTTACCCAGAATGAGGAAATTGACACCATGAGCCATTCACATAGTTATGCCCCTAGGGCACTTTTTTTTGCTGTTGTTAGAGAGCCTCACATTATTTACAAAATCAACTAGAAGTTATATGGGGCCTTGGAAAAGTTCTATGCAGGGGGTAGACAATGGTTGCAATATATGAATATGTATTACCTAATAAGGTGTTAGGAAGCCTTTTGCCTTCAGAACAGCTTCAATTTGTCTTCAGCCCTGTTCTATCTAAGGTTATATCATGGAATAATATTATACATGTTACATAAGAATGGTTCCTAATGGGGTATTCTGCGAGAAAGAAAACCTGAAGTTCTTTGAGAGGTGAAGGAGGTAGAAAACTACTCCGCACTCTGTCCTAAAACATCCCATAAAAGTTTAGTGATGGTGATTTGGGAGTCCATTGAAGGTGTATGTTTGACTTTCTGTTTAGCAATGTGTATGGGGCCATTATTGTCTTGGAATATGGAAACATCTTAACAAGGAAAGTCATGTGAGCCTCCACTGTGCACTTCCTTCATCAACAAACTGTTTCCAGAAACAGGACCTCTGTTGGCTGGATGTTTATTGATTGATGGACCATACTCAACACACCCGTGACACAGTTATGCATGAAAACCCCAGCAGGGTAGCTGGGTAGTTTCTGAAATACTGGTGCGTCCTGCACCAACAACCATGCCTCATTTAAAGTCCATTCTCCCTCTGAATTTCACTCAGGAAGAAGCCCTGTGTACCTGCTTTAAATAGCATAGTCTGAACATGTGATGCTGTCACTATTTCATGAAAGGGGGAGGTGTACCTAAAAAAGTGACCACTCAAATTGTGTGCGTCTGTGTGCGTATATATATATATATATATATATATATATATATATATACGCACAAATGTATAAATATACTTATAAATATTGTTTCTTGTGATTACAACAAATTAGGAAATTAAGAAATGTTTTATTGTTAAAATAAAAACAACGTTTCGTCACAACGTGAGTTGGCGGTGCAGTAACAGTAGAGTGATGAAGGAAAAAAGAAAACAGATTCTAAATTTGTAACGTGAAAGGGGGTCAAGAGACCTGCTCCGTCAGTGAGAACACTTTCAAATGGATTTCCGTTTCTCAATCGGATAGGTTATGATCTTTTTTTCTTTCGTTACTTTACCGAGGGATTCCTACGGAAGCATGAAATTAATAATTTATTCTCATGCTTGAGTCACTTAGTCCGCATTGATTTACTTATGCTGCATTTCCTTTCATTCACAAAGCCTTTAAGTAAGTTAATCTAAAATACCCAACCCGGTGGAAAATACGGTCGCAAAGGGGGGTCAGGTTAAGGGAAGGCGTTTATGAACATCGCTAGTCGCAGATGGCATGTGGGATGCGCTTGAATTCGATTTTGATCAATAAATCCTGAACAGAAAACAAAAGAAAGAAAAAAAACTAAATCGCAGCTTGGGGAATGGCTGTAAGCCTTAGTATTGGTTTCAATAGTCTACGCCGGCATTGTATAGTTACCGTTGTCCATAGGTGAAAAGTGACTGACTCCTTTCCGTGGTTTACTCCAGGAGTGTAACCTAATCTGTCATGCGGCGCCGCGTTGATTGAACTCCGGAGATCTCGGATGGGTGTGAGCTCTGCTGTGTCGAAGCTACATCACAACCACTGCCCACTTTACACCCTTCCAACTAAGTGCATTTATTGCACGAATCCTGGAGGAGCGATTCTTTATATTTTGCAGTTTGCTTCCTATCCCTGTCTCAGCCCTCCATCCCCTCCTTTTCTTACAGGCTTTCGTCAGCACTTTTCTACTAATTCCTGCTTCAGTGAACCCGCTCCGCTGTCTGACTTGATCTCTCATGAAAGCCGAAGACAGCTTATTATAAGTGAAAACATAAAAAAGATCCGCGACAGCGTCAAACGTCTGTACATTATATCGTTATTTGGAGCAATAAGAACAACAACATCATCATCATCAAAAACAAAACGGGAAGATACGTCGCCGGACTCAGTAAGCTTGCTGTCCTATCTGTTTCCCCTGTTTTTGATCTCTCCCCATCTACTTTCTTGCGGTGAAAGGGCAATTTGGAAGAACCGTAGGTCATCTATATAATTTAATCGGACTTTGCTTATGCGGGAGATGTAAGCGAACAGCAAGATTCGTTACTTCCCGAACATTGTGCAGAAAATAATTGATGAACAGAATACGTTTGAAATAACTACCTGGAGATACTGTGAAACATTTAAGCATTTTACCGATTCTTGGTATTGTCCGAACACCGGGACCAACTGGACAAGAAAAAAGGGATTAGTAGTTCTACGGTAGAACGTTTCAGGGTTATTTTTGCAACTGAACTGACAGGCTCTTCGCGTACCGCCACATAACGGCTGTGTTTTAAGCCAAGAACTAATTCAACCCGCTAAGAAACACAAAGATGATGTGGTATTTGAACACCGTATTTTCACACGTGTTTTGTGTTTTTTTCTTTATACTTTGGATAACACTTGGCACGACTGTCATCGGTGTGGTCGGATCCCAACAAGGGATACCTTTATCTGTGTAAGTTCTGAATGCTACACTTTCCAAGTTCACAGACATACTATTCCCTTTCTTTGAATCCGTACAACTTGAAACTTGAAAAATCTTTGTATTCGTTGTTTTTTGTCTATGTGGAGTTTCGCCAATGCCATTAATTTAAAAACTATGCATTACATTTCTGGATATTTTGTTTTACTACACATCGCAAATCAACTATAATAGTACATTGAACAAGTATTCTGCTGTGTTGATTTAGACCAGTGTTTATAGTAACGCGTAATTAGCCCAAATTGTATAATATTTTCGTAGTGCCTTTGTTGAAAATGTTTTGCATTTTATGTATCTGAGAAATCGTTTTTACAAACTAACTAACCATGTTATTGTAATTGGTACAAGTCACTAAAAGCAGCGGACTAAAATTCAAAAGGACAGGGTTGCGGTTCTTTAAACATATCTACTTAAATCTATACTGTCCCTACAATATGCTCTCAACTTTAATTACAAAATATTTATTGTATGTTGTATAAGTGCTTCAGATTCCAAAATATCTATAAAACTTTTAATGCTCTACACTTATTACATATTTGGAAAAAAAATTATCCCATATTAGCAAGAAAAAATAATACAATCTAAATGAAAAATGCCAAACATGCCATATATTTTGTAGAAATCTTAATGTATTAGACAACAGGGAACTGCATGCATAGCCCTTTCTGTGTAAAGCTTCATAATGACTCTAATTATCTTTGGTGTCATTGTTTTTAGTGTGAAGTTGTGGGCCTCTGCTTTTGGGGGTGAAATCAAATCCATTTCCGCCAAGTATTCCGGTTCACAACTGCTTCAGAAGGTATGCCAAATGAACTGATATCTATTTCCTAAGATGTTGGTGATGCTGTGATTAACTGTTTGTCCCATTGCAACTCGATGTTTACCGCACTCTATTCTCAAATCACATGTGGCCAGTGTCTTAGGCCTTCTGAAGGATTGGCCTTTCGATTAGCATGCTGATATGGGCAACGCAGCAGTGTGTTTTAGCTACCAAACTGGT